>VXBQ01000259.1:53499-338563 GCA_013400175.1 Phainopepla nitens | reverse complement strand
TGTCGTAAGCAACCCTACGGCTGTCTCGTCCCCAGTGTAGCTGCGTCTCACAGTGCATGCCCTGCTTCATCCCATGTTCCAACAAAGAAGGCAGTCAGTGCATTTATTTTTATGCCATTTCATCCACACCAGATGAACAAAATGCATAGTGCCCGTTCCTCATACCTTTATGTTTCCTCTGTAGAATTCGCAGCGGGAGGTCCAAGATGGACTCTTTTTCTGCCGATATCTGAGCTGCCATTCCTAAGCTCCCAGCCACTCACCTGGGGGTGGTGTGTTTATCTACAAGTCATCTGGTTCAGGCTCTTGGTCCACCTGCTTTGTTCATCGGCTCTTGGTCTGCCTGGGTCAGTTCATCTGGCCTCCACCTTCCTACTGCTCTTAGGTCTGCAGTCATCTGCCTGAATCACCTCAGGTGCACCAGATAAAGGAGGACATACAACTGACACCATGAGTGGCTTCAAGCATGAGCATTTGATTGTTCTTCAGTACAGCCTTTTTTACCATTCATCTTATGTGCATTCCACCTGTGTGCCCTCTCTCCCTGTCTGTGATTGACCAGCACACTTCGGCACTCCATGTTTCAGAGCCTTCAGTACTAGTCACCTGTCTTACACAGCTGTAGCCTGTTAGGGATGGGGCTCAGCTGCAGCCCCATTCCCAATCACCACAAACTGTGTGCCTACAGCTTGTGACTGTGATCTTTTTTCCACTTTTGCTGGCAACTCACGTGGAAAAAATGCTGTTCAGATTAATTTGTTGTGATTAGGCTGATTTTTGTTAAGATACTTTTTCCTGCTTGTCACGTTCAGTTGAGAGAAGACGAAAAAAAGTTAAGCATAATCAGTAGTTCTAATAGACTGGCAAAAAACCCTGCAGACATTAGTGCTGCAGGGAGATGCAGCTATATGCTTGAGGAAACTGAAGAGAAGCCAAAAGGTTTATCAAGGAAGTTGATTGAAAAATTGAAGTAGGAGGTTAGAATCTAAATCAGATCAGTTATAGGTTTTGCACCAGAGAGAATCTAAGAGCAGTATCTCAGAAATCTTTCACTGGGGAGTGAGGAGAGGCTTGCCATCCCAGCCTTTCTGATAGCGTAAGTAACATTAAGTCTGGGTAAGGTATGTGAAGGCTGAAAAAAAGGGAATTCTCTGCATTACCAAGAGCTGAGATGTAGATTTGAGGACAAAGCATTAATACTTGTGACATGAAAGTTGCAGAAAACCATGGGAGGGAGGGAGGGAGGGAGGGAAGGAAGGAAAGAGAGATGAGCAGTTTATGAGAAATACTGGTCTTGAGTCAGCTTTAGGAAATGTGTCCAGAGCTCAGAGTCAGGTAAGGAGACTTTTTTTTCCATTATGGTATAGATATAGAATTTGAGGTATTTCCACTGGCCATTGTAATTGCATTGGTGTGTTTCATTACTTTTAAATGTTTAGTATTTGAATAGTGATTTGTAGAATTGATAGCAGCTATAGTGAAAATGTAAATAATATAAATACAATGGGCACAAAATCTAGCTAGCCTGTTGGATTCTTTCTCAGAGAAAAAAGTACTCAGAAACTGAACTAATTAACATATATCTAGTCTAGTTTCATTTTATCTTTTAATGAGATGGCTCTCAGGATATATATAAAGAAAGTGGGGAAATGGGGAGGAAACTAAGATCAATAACCAGTAGTTTGGCTGTGCTCAGAACTTGAGTTTCTATTTCAGTTAATGTATCCACATCGTTAAGGTGGCCTTAAATAAGTAAAATAAGGTGGAAAGAGAGCACCTGTCTACATACTGTTTCCATTAGAATAAGTTTGCAGGCTAGTTTGCTTGCAGGTGTTTTATTCAATTCATCAAGAAGCCTCTAGATTTGTTTCACCTTTCTTCTTGATGGGTTTCTCCATGAAATGTTTTGTTTGGAGATATGGTTTTTTGTTCGGTTTGTTTTTTTATCGTTAAAATGCAAGATCCAGGTCCTGCTATGACTTTGTCCTTGTTTTTGCTTTTAAATTGGAGGAAAGATCACTGAGTTATGATATATTGTGCTCTATGAAAAAATACTGCAGGAAAGGTCTAATTGTAATTGTCGAGTACTGATTTCAGCAGGAAGAGGTGAGCTTCTTTATTAGTTACTTTATTAGTTTGGGGTTTTTTTTCAAAAAAAATGCCACCTTCCACATGTCTGAATCTGAGCAAGAGCTGAAAGCACAATCTCTTGAAGACTCAACATTTGTCACACTAACCATCTCCAAAGTGCTGAAACCTGCTAAAGAAAATTGTGCAACCAAGTGCAGTGAACCGCCAAAATATAAATGTTGGTTTAAAAGATCTGCAGAGTTTCGACTTAAGAAGTGGTTTAAGCTTTACTGATCTGAGACTTGTTTAAGTTTTTAACATGCATTATGAACAGAGACAATTTGGACTCTAAATTGGATATTTCTATTACATCTTTGGTAAGTATAATTACTCTGCCTGGGGCAGTATCAAGCCAGACTGCACTTCTTAAACAGTGAACAGACCAAACCATGGATTATGGAAAATAAATATACTGTACTCAGTAAAAAGTTTTAGAAGTGGGAATAAATTAGTAACTCCAGCTAACTTATGTTGTAGAATACAGTTGTCAGTTTACATTCACTTGCTCTCAGTTCTCATACTCCAGTTTTTGTAAAAATCAAAATACTGCTCAAACATCATAACAGATTGCACATTTCCATAATTTTGGGGGGCAGAGCCCTAGATAAAGCAAACATTAATGAAGCTATCAGTTTTGTCTCAGAAAATGTGTGGTTTACTGGTAGATGATTTAATGTTTTGTGGATTCTTATTCTACAATGGTACTCATATTTAAAGTTAATCTAATCCCTTTCCAATTATTCCATATTAATCCTTTTCTGAATAATAATTTTAAAGACTCAGGTTGAGCTTTCATATTTCATTTAGGAGTTTAACTAGTTAACAGCACTAAGAACTAGTTAATGCTAATACCCCTTTTAAGACAAAGGACAGAAATTCCCTTTTTAGCGAGAGATTTTTCAAAGAATCTAGTCATAGACTGAAAAGAAAAGCAAGAGATTGAACTTATGTTTTCTATGCAGTCTCTGACTGGAATGAGGAGCAGGTCAGGTTCTGGAACTTTCTAGAACAAGGGTAGGGAATCTGGAGCCAGTTGGTTGGCACCTCACAGATGATATTAGGCTGAAAGAGAAAAGGTGCTAAACATTGTGTGTGAGGAGCTAAACAAGGTGTGTGAGGAGGGAAAGGAATTAGTAACACATTCTCTATCTTGATATTCAATAATCATGCGTGTTAGTTTCTCTGAAAAATGTAGCTTGTGATGAGCTATGGTGTTGAGTATTTGAAATGAGTTTCTGCATTGGAATAGATTTTTATTTCTGTTGAGCTGTGTGCAAGTCAACTTGCTCTTTAAATTGCACATTAGAATCTTCAGTGGTCTAGAAAGCTAGATAATGGTCCCTCTCCTTTTTTTCTTTTTCTTATTTCTTATTAACTCTACCTCTTCTTTTGAAACTAACAAGTGTGTTCAGGAAGACAGAATTTTCTCTTATTTGCAAGGGATTTGAAAACACTAGATCCAAGTACACGTAACTGTAATCAATATTCAGTACTGGGGAAGACTACAAATCCTGTTCATCTGAACAGAACAAATTTTCATCTGGAAGCCTCTAATCCCGCTTCCAGTTGCTACCAGCTGTGAATATACCCACAGTCCGTATTTTACTGTTTGTCCATGAGGTGGCAAACGCTCTTGATCCTTGGCTTGCCACAGAGAGATATAACATGTCAGTGTTGCTGATATTTTTTACGATCAGTATAGTAGTCGCAGCAACTCTTCTGATGTTTTGCAATAAAAGTGTTTTATATTTGCCAGTACATAGCAGCATCGTGATTTCTCCTCTGAAAAAGCTGGTCAGAAAGGTTATGATCCCTTCCTTTTTATCTCTGTTCCTTGCCAGGTTCTGGCTCAGCTACAGTGGCAATTACTGCCCATGATTTAAATTATGCAGTGCAGGGAGCAGGGAGGAACTGGAACAGGGCAGAGCTAGGAGCCCATTTCAGCAGATTTTAAAAAAAAATCTGTGGTAAAAAGTTCTTCTGTGGATTTATACCTTCATTTCCATGGGGAAAGAAGTTTACCTCTTGATCAATTAATTTTTTCCTCCTGTATGGACAGGGCACCTGGGCCTTCTGAGTGGAGTTTGCAGGATTGAAGTCCTGGTGGCAGACAACTAAGAACCAAATACTAACTGTATTAGTTTTTAGGAGAAACTCCAGTAGTTTTATATATATGTATATGAGGATGCTTTGCTATACTTCACAGATCTCCCCAACGGGATGTGCACAAAAAAGCCTCTCAGTTTTTCGCATTTATAGAACTTCGAAATCTGTGGTGATTGTTCTTTGCAGGTATTCAACTAACTTATGAACTCTCTTAGATTCAAAATGTTACTAAAACAAAGTTTTCCTCTAACCAAGTTTAAATACTCAGGAGTCCCTGACATTTAGCCTACTTAATAGCATTTCTTTCATCTTTGTGATTTAAAGGAGGTCTGCTACTGATATTTATGTAAGGTCCATTTCTTCTTGTGTTTGGTTTGTTAATTCCTTAAGAAGCTCCATATTTAAAGAGAGTCACGGTAATAAAGTGATATATACCCTATAAAAATCAATAATTATAAAAGTAGACAATCATCTTCCTCCCAGATTCTCCTGCTTACTAGCTCTGGGATACAGTGTTTTCCAGTTGAGTTCTGTACTGCTGCCTTTTCTAAGACGAAAATCAATAACCAGGCTTAGCTATTTTATGGCAGTGTACATTTGTCAGATTCATTATCTGTGTGTTACAAATGAGAAAATTGAGAGCAGCTGTGTGACTTGTTTTGGGTCACACCTGAAGTCTGGCAGTTCTGCACATATTCTGACCTAAGCTGAAACCATGCTTTACCTTTCTCTGGGGAATTGTCTGGAGATGATGCGCTGGTCACACAGAAATACAAGTTTTGCTGCTGAACATCATTGGATCAGAATTTTTCTCATGTTGCTTGGGTTTCCTTCCATCTTGTTTGTCATTAGTAAGTCTTTGTGTTGATTGATAGGGAACATGTACTCAAAAGTTTATTGAAATAAAAGGCAGCTGCTAGCAACTGCATTATGAAAAGAAGGAGAAAGCAAAAGGTGAAGCCAAAAGCCAAATTTGCCATGATTTGTTGCCTCTATTGATGTATAAATATTTTTGAAGTATTTAAGTGTATATAAGATATTTGAAGACTGCATCAAAAAGTATTTTTCTAGCATTGAATGAATAGAATTAAGGAGGGTTTATTCGCTTGATAATATGTGTCCCGAATAGAGAAGTGTGAACATGTTCTTGTTATTGAGATGGTATCATATTAGGGAAGGGCTCTTTGTTTACTGTTATTAGTAGCCCATATCTAGTGGGGATCTTGAAGTCTTAACTTACTGACCATAGCAAATAAAATGAACATTTTTTTTAAGCTGTTTCAAGTACAGATGAAGAGGGAAAAAAATTACTGCATTTAAGAGATGTGGTCTGATGGTAGTGTTTTACATGAAATTATGAAGACGTCTGCTTTCTTTACTGCTTCTTTTTTATGGTGTTTATAGATTGGTGTTTTCAGTGCATTGCTCTTCTCTAGTTATGGCAAGTAGTTATATTAACATCTAGTAAATACTGTGTTTATACAATAGAAAAGTAGTTTCAATAATGTTAAAATTTTATATTTGTTCAATGCAGAAGGGAGCTAATCTCTTAGGGTCTCATTTCTATAGAAAAACTAAACTCTTGAGTGTGGAAAAACTAAAGATTCTGACAGCTTTGTTAACTTTGTTACTTATATAGTACATTTTATAAATCCACTTTTCCATGATAATTTGTGAGAGATCTTCCCTTAAAACTGTGAAATATTTTGCTTCTGAAAATGCTTCTTCAGCCTTAAATTCTTGCCAGTGCTAAGGATGTGATTGCAACGTAATGATACATTACTACATCATAACGTAATGATTCCTGCTGGGGAGTAGAAGAGGGCATTGAGCCTAATCTGTCTAATATGGAGCTGAGCATGGTCAGATACTCCTACAACTTCCATCAAGTCATGGGGAAAAGCTGAAATGCTTCTTATCAGGTTTATACCTCTGGCCTTGCCTTTGACTATGAACCTAGTTACAAAAATTAAGGGTTTTTTAAATTTCTTGCCTTCCTATAGAAAACTTTTTGTCCTGCACTTTTACAGAAGAACATTGAGTCTCTTAAACAGAATACAATTGCCATTTTTGCTGTTATTTTGTGAAATGTGCAATATTCAATGAGCTTTTTCAGAAGATATTGGATTATGCTTTTTCTCCTTAGTAGCTGTGTTCTCAGTCAGCAATTATGGCTCTTGAAATCTGGGCTGTGATTATATCTTACATGGATGACTTAAGTTTGTTTGGAACAGAATGTTCCCCACAGTTCTCTGTGTCAGTTTTTGTCTAATGTAGAGCAAAAAACTGTTGAAAAATGTTCTCAAATTTACAGTTTTGAGACCTCTGGTTCCTAGCTCTACAAATAATTTACCATCAATTACATTTAAATTTATCATCAGTTGGAAATAGGAAATGGAATTACTTCTGTGGCTGAAATGTTTTGTCCAAATGACCACTTTATGCCTATGATAAATCTGCATCAGTCCATAAACTCTATTTTCTCTGTTCTGAAAACCAGTTCCTCAGTGTGGTTATAAAAGGGAAAAAATTACTTTGTGCACTGAACTCTTACCATCATTTAGATAATTATCCTTGATAGTGGTATTTGTGTGTTGGATGTAATACGGTGCCCATCTAATTAAAGATTACTGTCTCTGTGAGCGTATAAGGAAAGAGAGAGAGAGTCTATTAAAAATTTTGTACATTTCATTGATTATTATACTTGTTTTAAAAAGCTGTTCCCTTTTTTTAACCTTTCCATTAAAAAAAAGCATATTTGCAATCTCTTACTATCAGAAAATGCATATTACAAATATGGCACTCTGATTTGGCAATACTCTTACAATGTAGTTTTATTTTCATTGCAGCCAATTCATCGTTACATTGAAATAACAGACTACTTTACCTCCTGATGGCTGGTGCTATAGCTGAATGTTCAAGGTCACTCCGTCTTGGATAGGTTTTATTTTTAACATACGTAGCATTTTCATTTAGCTGATCCATGATCAAGCTGTCTTCTTTTTTTTTTTTTTTTTTTTTTTTTTTCCCTTTAGTTTCTTTGATAAAACTTGCCCAGGGACTCATTAAATCTTAATTCACAGTACAAACCTTAGCTCATTCCCTGCAGTGTAGCCTGTTGTCAATTCTTTGTAGATCTGTCCTTTCGTGAAGTAATGGCATATCTTCTACTCCCTTCAATTCTCATGCTAGCCTGGGCATTTTCAGGGAGCACCATTCATACTTGTCCCCCTGAAAGAATAACATGCTCAAAAATACCAGAGATAAACAGTATGCTTGACTGCTTGAGCTGTTTTAGAACAGTGTCCATCGTGTTAAAGCTGTGCACAGCCTGTTCAGTGTGTTAAGCCTCTTACCTAGAGGAAAAAAAAGAGTCCAGGAAAAAAATATAAGAACAGACTTATCACATAATTTTCAAAGCATGAATAATTTTATCGGTGTCAGTGAGATTACTGATGCCTAAAGCAAGTGGTCTTATGTCCTGCACCAGTGTGAAGGTTCGGAAAACATTTCTATTCTTTTACAGCCAAAAATAATCTCATAAATTTAATGATTTTAAAAACTGCCCCAAAAAGTTGGGTTGCAGGAGTTCTTCCAGCATTTCAAGCATGCTGAATTTCCTGCCTGATTTAGAAATGCAGGAAGAAGCCCTTCTATGGAAAGCTGCTCATACAGTGTAGTTACAGTGTATTCTGTTGCTGAGTAATAACAAATAGGTTGGTTTTGGTTAGTTGACTATTCAGAGGGTTGATTGTTTTTTTCTTTAGTCTACATGTTCTCTTGGCTTATAGAAGTCTTAGAAGGTGCTATCAGGCTGAAAAGCCAGTTCTGCAGAAGCTGAAATAAATCAAGGAAAAGAACAACCCCTTATGCTGTTTAATGGAACCACTAAGGCTTTTCTTCAGTCTTGACACAATTTTGCATTCCTTTCAATGGTGAGATTTCCAATAGTTTCCATGGCACCTTATATGCCTTAATATGATTTAAGCATATAAAAGGAGCATATCTTATTTCTAAGCATTCGGGTTGTGAGCGTAATTCATAATGCTGGAAGAGCCTTTATCTGTTATCACAAAATGTACTGTTGTGACTGCACCTTTCAAAGGTAATGTGGAAGTGACTTGCTTAATGAAATAGTCCTTTTTAGATAAGTCCCTCTATCCAAAAATGCCCCTTTGGAGTTCAGGAATAATATCTGGGCAAGCAGCATGATTTTATGTAAATTGAAGCTGACATGTTATTTGAAATTCTGAAGCACGATACACTAGCATGTAACTGAGAGGACACTTCTGTAAAAAGTTACTTAAACCATTTTATTAAACAAAAGAAACGCAGCTTATCGTTGATAAGCTAAAAAGCCACTGGGGAAAAAAAAAAGTCTACAAATTGTTTCTGTTGGTCCCAACAGATGGCATAATCAGTTTACAAATGTAAATGGAATGAGAAGTGTACATTGCTAAAAGTGTAAATTTGTCATTTATCACTGTTGTTCTCCTTTCCTGTTCAAATAATAACTAAAAAAAAAATAGTTAAAATTCCGTTGTGATACAGAAATAACGTTTTTAAGCCATGTCTTCAAGTGTTTGTTAAAACTTATCTGTGTGATACAACAACATCTGTTCGCTGCAGTTACTGCTGCTGCTGTTTCAAGTAGCACTGCTAGGCTTGGCCATTTGGGAATTTCTTACATTTGTTGGGAAACTTGCCTTTCTGATTAACTGCTTATGTTCACTCTGATTAGGGTCTCTGAAGAGGCTTAAGTGGGAATCCTTTTGGGTGATTTTAGGCTCTTAGAAGCAGGGGGTTAGTATGTGGCTGGTCTTTTACAGTCTGAATTGCTGAATTGCTCTGCTGTGGTATGATCAATCATTTCACTGCAGAGGAAAATCTCGCACACTTTCTTCTACCTCACTGAAACCTGTAAGTACTTGATTGTATAGTTGCCCTGGGGTTTAGTGTCTCCACAGGTGGAGAGCGTGGGTAAATGTTTGAAATACAGATAATTGAAGTACTGGAAGACCATGTGTACTCTCATGTAGTGCTGTCTAAGAGTGGAAATCAGTATTAGATTACTGACTTCAGTCCAATGTGTGGGTGGGTGGTGGCTGATACAAAAGGGTGCTAAAAATCTTTGAGATGTAACACAGAGCTAATATTAGTCCCATTTCCACTGCCTGATCCCACAATTGTTTACTGTAGCACTGCTGCATACCATAGCACCAAATGTACTGTGGCACTGCTGCTACTGCTTTGCCTTTACTTCTGTCAGTCAGAGCATTTGCATCCTACAGGTGGTATTTTGATGTTGCACTCATTGCACTGCTCTGCTTTGTACACTGAGTGCCATCTGGATTTTTTTTTTTTTTTTCTTGCCTGGGAATATCTAAGCACAGCATAGTTAATTAGTTTAAGACTTTAGGATGCGTTCTTGGGGCTCTCTTAAAAATAAATAATACTTTGTCTATTTGTATTATGTTACAGCAAAAAGAGACCTGTCACTTTCTTCTCTTTCATTATCATGATAAAGGTCAACTTAAAAAAAGACAAAGAAAAGGAACTTAAAAGTAAAGTTTGTTTCAGAGACCCCCGATCCAAATGTATTTATGTTTTATGGCAGGTGTTTCAGCAATTATTACTAATTGGAAAATTGGATGCTGTTGCTATAGCAGCATCTTTATTCGCTAATTGGTTTTGGCACATTTTAACTAGCACTAGCTCAGCTCGACACAGTTATTCAAATGAGACCTGTGAAGGTTTGTATGGAAGTGGTGAGCCACTGGTGCGAGTCAGTACATTAGCCTTCCACCTCTTGGTCCTGGGCTCAGCCCAGGTTCTCTGTGGGAGCACAAGCAAGACCTTGGTGGCCTCATCCATATTTGTAAAGCACAAGAAAACAGGAAATTGGGGACAATCTGAGCTACAACTCTTCAGTTCTCATTTTTCATGTCTATTTTGACAGTATCAGTTGCAGCAGGGTCAACAAACTCATGGCATTCTCCTTTTCAGATTGCTTTTCTGTTGATTTTCTTGCTTATATTTGAGTGGGTGATGTGTTTCTTTGCTGATCTCCAAAATCTTTGCACTCCTCTTTTCTTGACCTGTCTTGTGCTTTTTTCCTTTGTTTCCTGCAGTGGCTATTTACTGGGGCTTTGAGGCTGTAACATTTATTTTCTGGGAAATTCTGGTTTCTATTTGAGTATATCTTTGCATGTGCTTCACAGTAGGATGGAGCTCCACTGACATGCTGCAAACTGGAGGATTTTCATGCTTCAATCACTTTAATTCCTTCTTGAGCTTTGAGAGGTAGAGCTTGCTATGCAAGATTCTTTTCATTCTCTTCTCTACCTCTCCTGGATTTTGTGAAGATTTTGAAGTCTTGGGGGTTAGTAGAATTTTTAAGTGAACAGAACTTTCAAATCTACTTGCTTGCCCCTGCCCTGTCCATACATTGTAGATGATCTTCTCCACCCTTCCTTCTGCGACTATAGGTACCATGTAAAGGGCAGAGAAGGGTTGCTTTAATAACTCTGGTTTCTTGGCAAGTGTTACCTCTTCACCATTCATTCTCTGCCTTTTCTCTATCAGAGTCTTTTTGAGTTAGTGAGAAAGAAGTTGAAGAATTTTTCAAGGCAAGAATAATAAAATTTTTCCTGCTGTTATGTCTGACTCAGGAAGGCATAGTGGCAGTGTGAGCAGGCATTGTATATTCTGTTGGGGAAAAAGAAGATTCCTGTTTGGGAGGCATAGGTGCATGAATAACACTGAGAAGTCTTTTGTGTGTGTGTGTGTGTGTGTGTGTGTATACAAATATTTAAGGTTATTCAAAGAACAGTTAGAGCTGTGCCTCTTTTCCCTGCAAGCTAATGATGGGGTTATGTGCCAAAATATTGAAGTGCTGTGTGCCATAAAATGGCCAATAATTTTTCATTCTCAAATATGTTTTTAGTGGATAGTTAAATAAACTGTTTTAATCATAAGAGTTATCTTCAAAAAAAGCAGTTCTGCTAAAAAGAGTTCTCCATTTGAAGGTGCATCATTAGGACAGTGGATAATATGCAAATGGGAGTTTGATTTCTAAATGTAGCATTAGTTACTGTTAATCATGTCTTGGCAGCTTTTAAATAGTTGTTACAGTGATAATAATTTTTTGTTTATAATATGTGAACACTTGTTTTGATGAGATGCATACTGATAAGAAGTACTCAGAGGTAAAAGTTCTTTGATGGGATGACAAATAAACTGTTGGTACTAGAAAGAGAAACTTCAGAGTTCTAAGGCATAGAGTGTATTGAAAGTTGAAGGATGAGTAGGGTTTTCTTCCTTTGATTTCTTTTTATTAATATATATTTTTGTTTATTTGGGAGACAGAAAAAAATATGCACTGAACCCCCAGACAAGTGGCTGCATTTATTCTTTGTGTTCTTGGTAATACCTCCTTCTCACTATAGTAAATATTCTCTAAAAGGAGAGGGAGAACCTTTTGAAAACCCATGTTTGTTGTGAGAACACTCACTCTAGGACAGTTTTGTTCGTTATAGCTGATATTCTGTTCTTAATAGCTGGTGAACTTTCCTTGGCAGTAGCCTCAAGGCTGAAAAAACCAAACTTGTAACTTCTTGCCTTGTCATTCAGGTTTGAATTCTACAGTGTTTAATAACCTCCTTTCCAATAGTTGCTCTTTTTTTTTCCATATCTAATCTCTGTTTTGTAGTGGTTATCCCTGTGATTTGGGAAGTTATGAAATTTCGGTTAGAAGGCTCAACACAGCTTGAATGTGTATCTACCTGCACAGACTTCTAATCAAATGAGAATTGCAAAGATCCTCAAACCTAAACTCAAAATGTATGCAGCAGTTTGGAGTTAGAAGTAGAAGTGTCCTCTGCCTTGTTTTCAGTCATGTTTCAACCTGCATTTATTAGAAGTAATTTCCACACATCATCATCCATAAGCTGCCGCTGAGGTCTTGACTTGGCATTGTTATTGATTCTAATAAGAGAAACAGACTCTTAGGCCATCACCCCCTCCCAGGTTTGTCTGTTTCTTCTGCTTCCTCATTTTTGTCTTCACCTATAGTTTTCTCTTGTTTTATGCTTCATTGATAAATCTTAGTAAAATAGGCGCTCTTTCTCTCTTCATATCCTACTGTCCATTCAGTAAAAAGTTGGAATTTATTATTGCATATACGCTAGCAGCAAATCTAATGAGAGTAGTGAATTTTAATATATTAAGTGCTAAAAAGACTTTTCCATTTTGGGACTGCATAAAAGTATTAGTTCAATTGCAGAGTGTGGGAAGGAAGAAATGTTTTGTGCCAAATTAGGTTTTGTTGTGCCCCACATGCTTTGTGTGAAGCATGCAGCATGGTATTCTTAGGGAAATATGCATTAATGAGATATCAGGGCATCTGACAAGCAACAGAGGCAAGAGATTGAGTTATGTTCAAAATGTTTTAATGTAGTTACAAGGCATTCACTTGTTCTGAAAATGCTTTTGTACAAGAGGCTGGGAAAAATAGTGTTCAGCTGATTATTTTTTGATAAATGTTGGGGAAGGGACAGACTCAAATGGAATAGAGACTGTGTGTCTGAAAGGTGAGCCAGCCCTCACATCAAAAGAAGCATAAAATCAGGTTGGAACAGAAAAAGAGTAAGAGCACCACACAGGTTGGTAACAGAGTAATTCCCTGCAGTTGTGTTGTGGGTTTGTGGCATTTTTGCAATAAATTCCTTAAACAGATAAGATGTTATTGAAACACTGCGCTAAAATGCTTCTTTAAAAAGCTAATGGGTAACCCTATATTATGTAGAATCATAGAATGGTTTAGATTGGAAGGGACCTTTAAAGGGCCTTCTAATCCAATTCCCATGCAATGAGCAGGAACATCTTCAACAGGATCAGAATTTTCAACAGGTTGTTTAGACCCCCATCTGCCCTGGTCAAGAATGTTTCCAGGCATGAGACATCCACAACTTCCTTGGGCAACATGTGCCAGTGTTTTACCACCATCATTATATGAAAACTTCCTTGTATCTAACCTAACCCTAATTGACCCTCCTTCAGTTTAAAACCATTACCCTTTCTCCTATTGCAACAGGCCGTGCTGTGATCTGTCCCCACCTTTCTTGCAGGCCCTCCTTAGGTACTTGAAAGTTGCTAAAAGTTCTCCCTGGAGTCTACTCCAGCTGAACAACCCCAACTCTCTCAGCCTTCCCTCACAGGAAAGGTGCTCCATCCCTCTGGTTATCTTGGTGACCTTCCTCTGGACCCAATCCAGCAGGCCCATGTCCTTCCTGTGCTGGGACCCCAGAGCTGGCTCAGCTCTGCAGGTGGGGTCTCACCAGAGCAGAGAGAGGGGCAGAATCCCCTCCCTGCCCTGCTGGCCACGCTGCTTTGGATGCGGCCCAGGACACCATTGGCTTTCTGGGCTGTGAGTGCCCATTGCCAGATCCTGTCCAGCCTCTCATCCCCCAGCACCCCCAAGTCCTTCTCAGCAGGGCTGCTCTCAGTCTGTTCATCCTCCACGATGACAGCACGGATTGACTTGACCCAGGCACTTGGTCTTGTTCAAGTGAGATTCCCATGGGCCCACTTCTCAGGCTTGTCCAGGTCCCTCTGGATGGTATCCTGTCCTTCAGGCGTGTCAAATGCACCAGTCAGCCTGGTGTCCCCTGCGAACCTGCTGAGGGTGCACTCAATCCCTCCTTTGATGAAGATACTAAGCAGTGGTGGTCCCAGTAGGGGTTCCACTCATCCCTAATCTGCATGTGGACATGCCAGAAAAGGTGAAATACTGTATTACTCAGGTGAACATAGGTCAAATTAACTCATATATATATATATATGTAAAATCACATGAAAACAAAGACAAGAAACAGTTAGCAAAGCTAAATCTAAAGCAAACTTTTGTGATTAACCATCTGTTAAAAAAGAATCATTTCTTATTGTATCAATTCAAAAGCTCAGATGTTGAAAAAAGTGGATCAAAGCATGAGCACATTAATCAGACTGTGGTTTAGATGAAGGAATCATAAAAATTTTTGTGGTTTTAATTTTCCTGATGGGATTTTAATAATTATTATTATTTGTAAGACTTAACTGGCAAGACACTCCCATCTACATAATTTGCAAACAAAAAAAAGAAACTTTCTTTTTAAGGGAAAAGAATAGTCAGAAAAGATTACTGTCTTCGGGAGCTGAGAAATTAAGATGTTTACTATCAGGCAATTGCAAATTAAATTCTGAGAGCTTGTCATACTGCCTGTAAAAGAAAAATCAAAATGAGCTGTATTCAGAATCATGTCCTTCTTCTTGTGTAGGATGTGTTTTATTTATATTTTAATTTGCTTTTGAAAAGAAGCTGAGTCAACAGATTGAAAAAAAAAGAAGTCTTGTGTTTGAAGGTGATAAAAATTAACATACACTCAGCAACAAAAATCTTTCTCAAATAACAGTTTGCCTCAGCTTTGGGCATAAGAGAAGAACTTGTATCCAATATTTTTTTCTACTGGATAAGCATGATAATGTTTTCTACCTCCTTGCCTATCTCACTCTCACACTCCTGCAGCAGTGCTTTGTTGTAACTTGAGCATTTACCAGTTAGGTCCAGGAGTCCTGACATGGGGACCATCAAACACTGGTCAATGGCAACTCCTTTCACAATGACTGAGACATAGCTCATCTTCTAATAACCATTCCTTTTCTTTCTTGCCAGTCAGTCATCTTGGTTTATGTATAATCATATGATTTTTTTTTTTGTAGATAATCTTGTAACAATAATCCACATTCCTAGTAGAGCCATTCAATTAGTTTAATAGCTCATGTTATTTATATTAATGGGTTATTGGTGTTAGCTACATATATCATTTGTTACAAATAACATTTGAATTAATTTAATTGAACAGGAGCTTTCACAACTATTCTCCTACCTTGTAGATTGTGAGTACCTGCCTTCATGTGGACAACTAATACATACACTTTATACTGTACTTGAGCTTACACAAGAAGGATATACTTTGGGATGAGAAAAAACTTCAAGTGACTTTTGGTCAGACCTGTGATGTAATCCCATCAAAACTGGCACTGGTAATGAAATTTATGGTGATTTGTACAAGCTTCAGATTCACCCCTTAAGAATAGGAAAATGAGTTTAACTTGCTGGATATTTCTGACAGTGACAGTTACAGGAAATAGTATACAGAACCATGGAAGGATTTATGTAATGTGGCAAAGCAAACATTGCAGATCTGCACTTTCTAGGCATGTGAATAGATTTGCAGCTTACAAGAGGGAGAATAAGTCCAAATTTCAAATGTTGTTTTTATGTTTTAACCCCAGCCAGCAACCACATAGCCACTCACCCACTCCCTTCACCAAATGGATCAGGGAGAGAATCAGTACAGCAGAGATAGAAAGCTCATGGGTTGAGATACAGACAGTTTAATAGGTAAAGGAAAAGCCACACATACAAGCAAAGCAAACTAAGGAATTAGTTCAGTGCCTCCCATGGGCAGGCAGGTGTTCAGCTATCCCCAGGAAAGGAGGGCCTCAGCACGTGTAGTGGTGACTTGGGAAGACAAACACCCCCTCCAAATGTCTTCCCCTTTCTCCTTCTTCCTCCCTCTTTATATACTGAACATGATTTCATAGGATATGGAATATCCCTTTGATCAATTTGGGTCACCTGTCCTGTCTGGGTCTCTCTCATAGTTGCCCACAACCATAAGTTACATATGTCACAGTTGCAATCATGTGTTGTAGTCCAGATGGTCAAAATATTGTTTAAAGCACTAAACTTTCCTCATGGGTCCTTCTTCTTTTGGGGACTAAAACTCTTCCTGGGCAGCACCACAGGATTAAACTTCCTCTGGGCAGCACCCTACAGCCTTCTGATTTCTTCTTTCTTCAGCACAACCAGCTCTTTTCTGTGTCTCACCTGGCTGCCTGACCCTACCTGTCCCCTGTACAGCAGCTTACCTCCTGTGTTCCTCTCACAGCCACCTGACCCTTCCTCCTCTCAACACAGCAGCCAGACTGACTCAGGACCAGCCAACCCTCTCTTTTGTAGGGCTCATCCTTATTGGACACAGCTGTGACCTGTTAAGGGTAATCTTTTGTGATTAGTATAGCTGCCCGCAGGTCTCCTTCCAACTTCCTGTGCACCCCAAAATTCCCTTCCAGCGTGGTATTACAGAAACCAGAAAAGGCCTTGGGTCTGTTTGAGCCCTGCTCAGCAGCAGCAAAAACGTCTCTGTATTATTGAACCTGTGTTCAGCACAAATCCAAAAAGTAGCCCCATACCAGCCACTGGTAAGAAGAAAATTAACTCTGCTCCAGCCAAAACTAGCACTGTTGTTCATTGTCATATATTTCTTTTTAGCATTGACATTGTTTTTTTATGAAACCATAGAGAGGTTTTTTTTAGAAATAAATGAGCTCTACTCAAAATATGAGCAGAGCTGAAAAGGTAGCTGTAAATGTGTGCTTCAGCATTATATTCTGATTAAATTAAAATTGGAATATGAATCCCTAGGCATTTAGTTAAGCTTTGTGCAAACATTTACTGTGGCATTATGTTCTGATCTAGATATAATCATCCAATGGTCTCTGCCCTCACTTCTATTGAATTTTTAATTTAGGGGTGGATAAGTCAAAATTTCTTGTTGACAAGGGGCTTT
This sequence comes from Phainopepla nitens, assembly GCA_013400175.1. Taxonomy (NCBI): domain Eukaryota; kingdom Metazoa; phylum Chordata; class Aves; order Passeriformes; family Bombycillidae; genus Phainopepla; species Phainopepla nitens. The sequence goes on along the minus strand of VXBQ01000259.1, from coordinate 321,653 downwards.
GAGCAGCAGGGGGAACTATGTGACCAGCAAAGGTTTCTTCCAACAAGAATGGTCTGGGTTGTGTAGCAATAAATCAATAGGACGTGCATACATCTGTGCCATATGTGTTTTTGAAGTGGTTTTTGAATGTTCTGTATGCACTTCTAATGCATATGTATATATCTGAAGATAGTTGTATAGGCAAAAACAATAGCTAAAAATGGGATATGAAAAGAATTAACTTCACAAACAGAATCATTTGTCTTTTTGCTTCCCTTGGAATCTTGCGAAGAAAGTTTCCCATGATTAATGCAATGAGTAACTTAGTACTAAATAAGAGCAGTCTTCAAATAAACCCCATCCACCCAGCTCAGTGTAGCCATGTCACAGAATCACTGTATCTGCTCCTGGAGAATATCAGATTCACCCACTGGGGTTGCTTCCAGGTAGAGTGTTCACATAAGGAATGACATGCACTTCACCTGGAAAGATAACATGCACTGAGAGGCTGTGAGGTACCCAGGACTCCTTAAGCCATCCAGAGCCCTGTACTAAACATAGATCAGCAAAAAATATTTTTCTGACATCAAATAAATTTAAATGGTGGGGAGTTTTATTCTTCTGTGACACACTGTCTAGTGTATGTGGCAATTTATAGCATTGAAGGTCTCTAATTGCCCTTAAAATAGATGCCGAAATGACTTGCTATATGGTGCAACTAATTATTTTGTTCTTGTTTCTAAAGAGATCTTGTGTGTTTTTGCCAAACAATGGCTGACCTTCACTTTGCAGAGTTGGATGTCATAGTCATGAACTAGGTACAAGACAAAAAGTGGCCATCAGTGGTAAACTCAGTTAATGTGAGAAAACCTAAATACATGGGATCAGCCTGGATCAGACTGTCAGCAGAAGGGTGGCTTTTGACATGGGCAAGGGGCTTAGAAGAATGGGAAAAGGGGTGGAAGTTGACTAAGTACTGAGGCTGCCCATTGGAAATTCTGTCTGAATTTCCAATGCACAGCCCTAAAATAGGAACATTTTTACTGAAGTGTGCACAGAGGATACGCTTTAAATGAAAGATGTCATGAAAGATGCCCACAAGACCTGAAAAATCAAGTTCACAGAAGACTTAAATGAGCAAGGCAGGATGGCTTTAAAACAACTCGTGTAAAACCAAAGGCAGGGATAACAAGTCTCTCAAAAGGGAAAAAAAAAAAAATAGGAGATAAAGTGAATAAGCAATTAATGTAACGTAACATCTACAGTGTGAATGAGATGTCTGCAAATGACTTAATATTTTCCTATTTACTTTTTTGTATCGTGTTACAGAAAGTTTTCTTTAAATATAAGAACACTTTTTCAGCAGATGTTGGGACATGCAGGGATCCACAATTTACCAGAAATTTCTGCCTAAGCAACTCGAGCAAGTTTTTGTTTCTCGTGAGGTAGTACAAGGAAACATGCAAGTTACAGGGAGGCTAGCTGTACAGAAACATCCCTTGGATTATCCATTCGAACCATGTGTCCTATCACTATCAGGTAAGGGACTGTAAGTACCCAGAAAGACTGTTACTGCCTTGTCTGATTGTGTCTAGATCTAAGGTAATGTTGTAGTTTGCCCTTAAGAGATTGCAGTCCAAACTTTGATGTGAAAGTGCATTTTAGGATCCTTCACTTATATGTGGAAACAGATTGCTGAAATGTGCATGTCAATGTTGATTCAGAGTTGAAAATGTGCCAAGAGACTGCTAGTAAAATATTTACTGATAACTTTATGATGGAAATGTGTCTTCCGTATTGAACTATAAGTTCAATTTGGAATGTGTTTTGAGGAGGAACATACTTAAACTAATATATCTATAGTCTATGGAGCCACATTTGCTCTTGGGGATATTTTCTTTTAGTAATTTTGTTCATGCCTGGCAGAGCTTTCAAAAAATGAAAATAAATGTATGTGATTATGTGCTATCATCTTCAATTGCATATACATTTAAATATTTTGGAATTGTATGAAGGCCTTACGTTATTTTATGGCACTACAGGAACAAACATTTTTTTCTTCTTTCTTTGTTAAAGGTAAAGCACATTGCAATCTGAAATCTAATAAAGGAAGAAGATACAAATGATAAGCAGTTTTTTATCAGAGAGAACATAAAAACTGAATGTAAAGACTGGCCATTATTAAAGTTGGATAGTGCTATAGAAGAGATTAAGTTGTAAACAATTGTCTGTGAAAAATAATGAGGGGGTTGACTGAGGGTTTTTTAGCATTTTCTAATCCTATCTTTCTAAAAAGAAGGTCTCTGTTCTGCTTGAGCTTAGCTTTAAAGCGTTGGTGTTCCTCTTTAACACTACTGCTTTGACTCTGATTTATATTTATGCAGATGATTTATCTTCCAAAGTCTCAAGATCTCCCCCTCTCTGTGTTCAGCTTGTCAAAACGAGCCTGAAGGATGGATGGTTTCTACATAAGTAGGAGTGGTCTCAGCGGTTAAAATTTTAAATGGAACTTTTTTAAAATAAATTTTTAAATGGGATTTTTTTTTTTTAATTAGAAATGGAGTTAAGACTGAAAGGTAGTATATGAATTTCAGGTACAAAACAGCAAAACTATTCGAACTGACATAGTCCATTGAATCAGTTCAATTTTCTACTGGATAAAGATGATAATGTTTTCTACCTCCTTGCCTGTCTCATTCCCACACTCCTGCACCAGTGCACAAAAAATAGGTCATGTGACAAAAAGCAGATTTTTCCATCAAGATGTTAAAAATCTTGAAACCAAAAGGAGTGAAGATTAAATGTTTACAGTAAAGTCCAACAATCAAGAAAGTGTTCATGCATAAGTCTGTTGCACCAAAATTGAAACTTTGAAGAAAGGACCTGAAGTTTGATAAAGTGTGCATCTCTTAGAATCTGGTGGCACCATATCTGAAGGTATGCTCATGTCATTATATTGAATTAACTTACATATATAAAACCTTTTGTGGGATATTACACTGGAAAAGTGGTAGATCCAAGGCAGCCTTTTCTGAGCTCACTCCTGCAGCAGAGTTCTTTGTGTCACTTCATTGGCATACTCAGCTGGTGAAGTGCTGCGTAGTGCAAGTGAAAGCCATCACACCGAGGCACATCTCATCACTTTAATATTTACTCTCTTTATGAAAGAAACATGTTCTACTCTTACAGGAGAATGTGGGAGTGATATAGCAAATCTTTCTGTCTCTAGGAAGTCATACAGTGGTATTTTGCCATCATGTACTGATGTGAAATTATCTTTCACAACACTTGTGAGATGAGTTGACTTTTTTTTTTTTTTTTTAATGTGGTAATAACTAAGGCTTCAGTATAGCCTGTCTTCTAAGACTGTGGTTTTTAGTTTCTAGCAGTGTTCTGAAACATTTTGTGGTATTGGTCTGTGGGATATGTTCATAATCAAAGTTAATGTCAAGCTACTGTGTGCTAGGGAAACTTCTAGGGAAAATGTTGCATATCATGAGTTAGCCTCTTTTAAAATCATAACATGAGCTTGGGATGGTTTAGAGGTTTTGGATTGTTTGTGGGGGCATGTTTTTTTTTTTTTTAATCTGCCTTTTAACGGTGTAGTAGGTGGGTTTGGACTCTAAGGGAAGAGAGGGCATTTATTGGAAAAACATTCATTTGATGGGTAGCGAGCTCTCCTATTTATTTCTGGCATTGATTGGTCTGTTGTCAATACACATCTTTGTGGAGATTCCTCATAGAAAGTGGCAAAAAAAGAACGGCAATATTTGTGTAGTTATGCTGCAGAGGGGGTATTTAGCTGTATTGATTTGATTGTTTCATATATTGTAATACTCAGATTTTCAAGTTGCTCAAAGTGAACCCAGAGGACTTCAGTCACTATATTCAGTTCATAACAGGTGAAATCATAACTTTAGAGTTCAGAAAGATGTAGGAAACATATAAAATTGGTGAAGTATTTTTAGTGAAAAGCTTCCTTTGAACTGCAAACTAATACATACTAGGATGTTTTGCTTTGTTGAAGAGGTGGAATTATGAACCCTTTTCACTTGGACTTCCTTGCTACTGTTGTCCCAGAATAGGTACAGTCATAAATATTTAGACTGGTTGGTGTTTTCAGTCATTACTTTGAAAAGCTGACAGTAACTTTTGTTCAACATGAGGATGTGAGAAACAAAACAGTAGTGGGAACTAAATGCCATATTCCTTCACAGAGTTCATCGGAGTTTTCAGTGAATACTTAACTGTGACTTCTGACAGAAACTGTGTCTTACTCTCACCTTGACAAGATTAAAAATTGATAGTGTTTTCGAAAAGAACTGAAGTTTTGTAATATTCTGATTGCATTTCTGAAAGCTAAGTGAAAAGAAATTAGGAATGACTGACTGGAAGAATGTAAACAGAACAACTGTATATCTGCTTGTCTGGTGCATAAAATCCACATTCATTTTAAAGCTGTCTTGGGTAATCAAACATTCCTGCATTAACAATGAGGGGATGCTGCAGATATGTTACATGAAGGCAGAAAAGGTAAAATAAAAGCCTTTCTTACTTTCCCCTTTTGAGGAACAGACTGTAGCACTGAATTGCATGGCACGGGAATGTATAGAAAAATTAATTCTATGCCCTTCTTTCAGTGGGAATATGGAATCTATGCTAAGCATGAGTTAATTAGCTGATTAGTGCTTAGTTAGTTAGTTCATCATCTGATGCTATGATAAATATTAAAGAAATTAATCTGCATAGAGTACTTGAGCCTTAAGCCACCCTGGCTGCCGCAGGCCAGCAAGCACTTCAGACTGAAATCTCAGTATATTTTATGACAAAAGCTATAAGATGTAGGCAGGAATCAAGACCTGAGCAGGTGTATTTTCTTGTCATACTGTGTTCATGTGCAAAGCAGTCCTAAAAACTGCCCTCATTGGCCTTCTGAATAAGCCAGGTATGTTATGAATGAGGCATCCTGACACTTTTAGCGCCTTCCAGATCTTGATGGGTACCTGAGCTCCAGCTTGTCAGGTACTGATGTCTATTTTCTCCTCACATGTATATTCAAAAATACCTTTAAAGTGTTTAAAAATCAGTGTCATTTGAGAGATGCTGTTGTATATTTGATCTCTTAGTTAAAACTGCAAAGCAAAAAGGTGGGGAAGCGTTCACCACTTACAACTTCAGATGAGTGTGCTAACTTTTGTAAACCATTAACTTAGTAACTACAAGGTAACAAGTCATCTAAAATGCCTCTACATTATTGAAAACTTTGTTTGTGTAAGGCTCTGCATTTCTATGAATCCCAAGACTTGGAAAACTTAGTACAATATTGACCGCCGACAATCCTAGACACTTTTAGGATTAAGCATTATATCTCATAGAGAGAACAGAAAAGAGTTGTATGTGACTGAAACTGTTGAACTGCAATAAGTTATAGCAGAGGCTTAATTTCCTATGGAGAATATCTGAAAACTGGCTTAGTTTTAAAAACCACTATTATTGGGCCAGATAATACTGAAGGAAAACATTTATTTCTGGAGTATGTGCAGAAAAAAGGAAAAGAAGGCCTGGTTAGAAGACTCTCTTTCCCCTGAGAAGGCCAGTTAGGCTGGAAATCAGAAATGTGAGAAAGTCAAATTCATTAGCTTCTTGCTTTTCAAAGGAGAATCATGTAATTAGAAATACAGAATTTGTTTCAGGAGTGATGATAGTAACCAGCAATCAATAATTAAGTTCCTAATTCTTTGGTCAATGGATTTGTGTAAGTTGAGGCTGTGTGAAGGTTTTGTTTTTGATCCATGGAGGGTACAATACAGTTGCTACACATTCAAATTATAGAAAAAAAACCTTTTTGGCTAAATAAGCAAGCAGTCTTTTAACCATTGTCAGACCAATTTACTTTGTGCTTTTTGTGTATACAATTTCACAAATCATTTCATTGTCCTTATATGATGATCTGGAAACTTACTTTTAGGAGGTACCTTACTCTAAGGTACCATGGTGTACCTCAGCTTTTCTAGAAAGCTGCCTTAAAGCATCTCAGAATAACTTATAGTTGGGAGAATGGGAAGATGGTGGTACTGCCGTCATGCCATGTGTTTTCTTCAGTATTTTTAGCTTTGGTTTAGATAAATATACTTACTATCTCAAATAACTGTATTTTGTTTTCAAAAATTTGAAGAAAGTCCTGGAAATAGTAGGTAAAGCCTTAGCAGCCACTGAAGATCTCGTCCTAAGTGCTAAATGTACAACTGAATTTGGTACCCAAACCAATTTGTCCTTTGGCTGCTTTGAGAAGTTAACTGGAGATAAAGGTGGGCTTTGACATGCTGAAATAATCCCATAAAAAACTGTAGAGCTGGGGGATAGTGCAGTTGTCAGGCCCTGCCTGCCCTGGAGGAAAGGGCTTTGAGCACACTGCCTGTTTGCATACCTTCCTGACAAATAGGAGAGCTTACTGCCTTTTCCTGGCAACCTGGCAACCTTGAAAACAAGGGATGCAGCTAGTGTATTTTTTCCTGCCCCAGCACAAGGTAACCCCAGCTTGCCCCCTTGGCTCCTTGTTGCTGTAACTGTGACCTCTTACTACACTTTCAGGAGGGAGCCTTGGAGGGACAAGCTTGAGGTGTAGTGAGACAAATGATTTCTGCAGAGCTACCCTGCACTGCATGTGGCCACAGTGTGGCAAGCTCTGGTCTCAGTGGCACAGCCATGATACCTAAGTGAAGAATAATCCTAATTTTTCTGGTTTTCCTTAAATATGTGATAAGGGAATCAGTGACATAAAGGTGGCTCTTTTACTGGGCTCTCTAGATATGCATATATATGCTTCACTCATCCTAGGCAAAGGAAAATGGAATTTCGTAAGACCTGAAAGAGAAAATTATCTTCAAGAACCAATGCCCAGCCCTGTTTAAATGTCTGATAAATCAGTTCCCAGCCTCGACTTCAAAACGATGATGCGAGTTAGAAAGGAAGCCAAGATCCACTCAAGACTCATAAGTTTCAGGTGTTTGATCAGTTATTTTTTTAAGGCAATGCTTCCAATATAAATATACTGTAATTAGTCATCCTTGGCTACCCAGTCCAAATGATCACTAGGCCCTTTTGTATTTGGAAGGAGGATGCAGTTGTGGACATCAACCCAAAACAAAGCTCTGATTCGTGATCTAGATTCAGAATGAGACAACATTGTTCTAACGGTGCTTTTCAAATTTTATATATGAGAGTTTTTCTTTACCTAGTCATCTCCTTTCTTTCTGTTATTAGTTTTTTTTTCTGGGACTGATTTGTTGGTTTGGGGGAGGGTGGGCTGAGGGAGATTGTGGGAATAGGGGATCACACAGGGAAGAGATTTGCCTACAGATCCTAACTGGGTGACTTCCTTGGTATTTGGTTCATGTTTCGTTTACATGCACAGCTGGTATTTCAGAGATGGTTGGTAATTGCTGGCATAACACACAAAAGATGAAGCATTCTATCTATTGGAAGAGCTTACTGTGTGTATTGATCGGGGATATAATAGAGCTGCTTCTTGTCAGCTGTCATAAAACTGACCCAGTGAGGACATGTTAAAGAATTAAGGAGACAAGGTGAGGAGGAGGTGGCAGGGACCAAACAGTACTGCGCACACTCTCCTTCCTACCTGTTTAAAATGTACCTTCAAGCACTGACAGTATCAGCTAAGACACTGGTGTCACTGAGCCTTGTTTTTATTGTAAAGGAATTCATATTAATATATACTCTGTACATTGTCCTTTTCATCAAATTTAATTTTTAACAATTGTGAGCATGACTGTCTTATGCTGATACATTTTTTGTGTCTTCTTTCTTTCTCTCTCTCTTTTCTCTCCTTTTGGTTCATTGCGTTCACTGATGGATGAATTACTCATAGAACGTTCTCCACTATAATTTATGTTTATCTGAAAATAGGAACTGCAGTTGTTCAATAATAATAATAAACTCCTCTATCTAAACAGTCTCTATTTCGATTTGCTGCCTTCATTTTCTTCATGTCCTCTCATTTTTTTCATTTGCTGCTGCTATTAATCTGACATCCTTTGCTCCAAAAAAAAAAAAAAAATGTGTTTTATTTACAGGGCACAGCATTTGGAAGTGCTCCTGTACCTTCTCGCAGGCAATTATGTGAGTCTCTTAAATTCCGCTCTGTGTTGTAAAGATGACTATGTGTTCATGTGCTGTAGCATGGCATGCCAATCTAGAGTTAATGCCCTGAGGTCAATATTCAACCACTGGTGTTGTATATTGCCTGTAATGTGTTTGTAGCTAACAGCTTCTCTTGATCCCTTCTTTATTTCTTCCTTGTGTTTCGTTCAACACATCATGAAATGGGGCTGCGCTGTGCACTATAGACTTGCAAGCAGGGAGGAAAATACCATAATGACTCAAAGTCTGGAGGGGAATAAGAGTATTGCTATCGGATCATGTGTGCATCACAGTAATGAGTAGCATTGTTAAAACTAAAGAATCTCCTTTTCCTATTCTTCAAATTAATCTCTCCATTGCCCAGACAGAAAAAAAATTAAAAATCTGGACCTCAAAAAACAAAGAAATGAAAAATCAAACAATGTGGCGTAAGGCAGACATAACTGAGATCAGCTGTATTCCTTATAGGACTTTCCTTCTAATTAATTTGAAGAACAAGTCCATCTACTGAGTTGGAGAGAAAAGGGAACTTTTAGAAAGGGATTTCATTTTTTTTTCTTAAATCCATTAGAATTATTAAAGACAAATAATCTTTCTTTTAAATTAAAATGAATTTCCCCCTGTTGTCCACCAATACCCCAAGAAATCACAAACAAATGTGTTATATAGTTTTAAAAAAGAGAAAAAAAAAAGAAGAAGAGAAAGGCTTGCATTCTAATTCCAGATGATCTCTCTGCTGCATTAACAGTGTTCACGTGGGAGTGTGTATAGTGAATATATAGATCCTCGGAAGACCATCAGACTTTGAGATGAGGACTTTCTTACATTCCTTGAGTTATTTCTGTCTTTCTCCTCCTACCTTGAGTTGATGTCCATCCTTAAGGCATTGGTGTCTTCCATATGCATATAATGAGCTACGGCCATGCACTGCATTGTTATGATTACTGTGCACTGCATCACACCGCTGAATGTCAAACAGATTCATCACAATATAACATTACAGGCTTATTCATAAGTACAGTGCAGTTTGACTGGTGCTTCATTGTTGGCAGTCTTGAAACGTGTTGCTTGCATAAATTCACTGGTGCTGCTCTTGTGTATTCCTAGGAAAACATACGGCATTTGTCTATGAGTGTGGGGCTTGCAAAAGTAACCAAAAATATGATCTGTATATGACTGTCCTTTCTTTTGTGCAATTACTTAAGATGTTCCTATCCTACTGGGTATACCTAAGGGAAGAAAAAAATACCAAGATGTAACACTCTTCATGAAATATAATTGTGCTCCTATTACAGTTATTTAAGGTATGGTGGAAAGAATTAATATTCTCACTGTGTCCTTCAGAAAAACAATGCTGAAGTTAGTTTTCATCCAATATATATGTCACTTGGCAGTCTGCTAAAATGAAAATTTGAATTTCTGGCTGGCTTACTCTCATTTAAATTAGTCCTACTACTGATTTATATGATCAACAACCTCAGTGAAGTTTTTGGAAACACATTGAAACAACATGCTTTAACATGCTCTTTATAAATTATCAGCATGTCCGCTTCCTTCCTTGCATGGACTCTCTGTTTGAGGTGAATGATGAAGTGTCACAGAACTAAGTGTCAGGGATTTGAACAAAAAGGAAGGTGCGGAAAGCACAGAACATGTTTTATCTGGCAAAGGCAGGTTAAAATTTGTGTAACAAAATGAAGATGCAGAGCTCTGAAGTACCTGGAATGGATAATAGATGGGTTAAATATGTGGATGGGTTTGCTGGAAGAAGTGGTCACAATTTCCACTCTTTCTTGATGAAATAACAGTAAAACTAACATTGCTAAAACGGTGAGATGTGAGAAGCTTAAAGCAGCATATATAGAATGTGTCAATGGCTTAACTGTGAAGCAAAAGGAAACAAAAAGCCCCCTGTAAATATGGGAACTCATAATATCCAGGTGAATTACTTCAGCCAGCTGTTTCCTTCTTATATTTGTTTTGGTAGGCAAAGGTTATATAGAACTATGAGTATGTTGTGGTAAAGGTCTAAAGGAAGCCAAAATTAGACCTTGAGGATCCTGAGCTTGGCATTTACTCATTGGGGATAACTTTTCTGATCCTTGAAAGCACTGGATGTGCCAGAGTGGGAAACGAGGATGTGTGGGAATCCAGAGCAGCAATGCTGCTGGACAAGTGGCATGTCCTATTACACTGAAACTGAAAGTAGCAGGAATATTTTCTTCTAGGTGGTATGAACAGTGATCCTACAGTAACTCTACTGCAATGGAAGAGGCAAGAGTAATCTGGTCTCAGTCCATGTGAGATGTTTTAGAGTACAGGGCCCTTGTGGCTGCTTCACCTGCAGAGTGAGCAGAGGGGGCTCAGTGGTGTCATTGGAAGTTGCTGGGAAGGCACTAGGAGGTCACCTCTGGGCACCCAAAGCTGTGGTAGACATTGATTGAGGGGCATCTGTGCCAGTGCTGTGTTGTGACATTTGCTCTTGGAAATGTGGCAAATGAAATGTGGAATGAAGTGTGGCAAAGTAGTGAGTGGTTGAGACTGAGATGCAGCTTATAAGCCATTTTAGAATAGATATCTTCTACTCATAGGACATTTTAACACTGGCTATAAAGTCTGAGGCACCAAGTGTAACAATAGCAAATAAATTACAATGTGGGAGTTAAGGCTTCTTTCCATAAGATAAAAACTTGCCTTCTGAATTTGAATAGATTGCAACTTTGTTTTTGTTGTACAATAAAGACACCAGTGGAGTGGAGAAAAAAGGAATATACAATTCAAACTAACAAAAACTATGAGAACATCTGTAATTAGCAACAAAGTAAGATGCAAGGACAGAGGATAAACTGAATGGGTAGTCCAAGGTCAATGTCCTCAGAAGCCTAATGATATCTGTCTGACAGAGCTTTGGTCATTGGAGTACTGCTGACCTAAAGGCAAAACATAGATTTACAAAATATAGTTATGACTAAATAAAATGTAGTATCAAAACAAAATGTAGCTGCAGATTTTTTGGCAGAATTGCAGTATAATTGCCTTAGGGAGAAAAAAAGCTCCCATGTTTTCTCCTGTTGCTTGTTCATTGTGTGGAGTGGAAGCACAAATACGCCAGTGAAATATGTGGAATACCCCACAATTCTGAAAACACATATGTTTGTTGCAAGATTTTCTTCAACCTCTACCCTTGCCCTGAAAAAGTATGTTAGAGTCAGGATTGTAGGTTTATGTCATGTGTTAAAGCATAGCGGATCTTGCACCAGATGACAAAGCTTTAACGTTTTTGTATCTGTGGTCCTTTTTGTAAAGACTTTATTTCAAACATTTTTCCTTATTTGACTTGAAATGTCCTCAGACTGAAAGTAATTGCTAATTGAATGTGACAGTGGTAGTACTTTTTAAAAATACATCTTACTGTTTACATGTAACTTGGGAAATGAAAAATGCTTACCTGTTTTGATTAGCACTATTTAGAAGAAATCAATGGGAAGAAATAGCATAGAAAGAGCCTTGCTATAATAGATGTTCCTGAAACAGAGTAGGAAGGCATAAAAAATCAATACAGTTGTGTGGTACCTGACAATCAACTTTACGGACAGAAAAAAAAAAGAATGGATCAGATACTTGAAACAGCCTTATAATATCCAAAGAATTTCATACCATCTAATGATAAGAAAAGCCCCAGAACTGAATGCAGCTAAACTAACTTTCTAGGCTTGGAATTTCGTACAATGAAAAATTAAAAATAAACCAACCTAACATCAAAATTAAGGGATTCTTGGTCGGTTCATAAATGAAATTTTAATGTTGCAGTCTCATTAAGTTTAATTACTTAGGAAAAATACAAATACATCAGAGTTTTAAATCGTGGTGATTTTAATTACAGAAGAAAATATGTAGAACTGAAAGGACAAGAGTTAAGTTCCTGATGTAGGCAGTTATACTTGTCCACTGTCAAGTTATTTCAAAGCACTAGACAGCTTCTTTGGTCAACCAGAAGGAGAAAACCAGGAAATAAGAAAATGCTGAGAAGTGAACTACTTTTTGGATTCATGGTGCATTGCAGAGGAAGAAGCCTTTTTCAATGGAGTGATTTTCTGATAAAGAGGAAAAAACAAGGTGTTTGTGGTAAACTAATAAATAAGTTGTGAATGAAAGTATTTGGAATGTTTTATTTCAGAGTTCTAATGAAATTCATAATGAATAGGCTAGCATACTAGGGAAAACAGAGTCTCTTGGGGAAAAAAGGTACTGGCAGTTATTTTCTTGTAGAGTAGATCAAAATTAACTTGGTTAAAACAATGCTTTATAAAAGCTGATTAAAAACACCTCCATGTTTGTAAAGTCATACCACAGTAATAAAGGTTTATCTATCAGAATGCTCTTCTATATAGGATAAAAATTGTAAGTATAGGAAAATAGATCAGTGTACTTTGAGCTTTATGAGGAAATTTTACCCTCACAGAAGGATGCAAAACTTACCTTCCAACCATAGGCCAGATGTGAGTTCTCCAGACTGAACATCTGACTTAGAAAAAATTCTACAGACTGTTAATTCAGATATATATTCTATTAGTTTGGCTAGAGCATAGAACTGTATCTGACTAATTGTAAAAAGACCTCCAGTCAGGTTTTAATTCACTTTCAAAAAATTAAACAGTATGAGAAATAAATAATGTAAATAGTAATAATCCTCAGTATATATTGGTTTACATTTTTGGCTCATAATTCTTCATTGTACTATTTCCATAAAAAACCTTATCTGACAGTCACCTGCTAAATTCAGTTTTAAAATTTGTCTGAAAATTATCTATTTCACTGAATAATCTTTTGATCAGGTTTTTTACCTTGGTAATATGTTCTTAGTGATTCAAGCTTATTGTAATGTAATCAAAAGTTACCGCCCTGTTAACTCCAGTGAATGTAAGATCATGCTCTGCTTTTGCAAAATGAGAAAATATATATTCTGACAATTGTTTTATTAATATGTTATTATTTTTAAGTCTTTTATTTGTAGGAGAGAATTCTAATTCTTTTAACAGCAGCTTCTGCTTTCATTCCTGTTTCCATGGAAACGAGCATTAGCACAATGAAAATTTTTAAAAAGTGATTCTTTTAAAACATTGAAGACTGGAGATTTCATTTAGCAGATTTGGAACCGACTCATAAAAGCCACAGAACTTAGATGTAAAATAGGAATCAAAGGTTTTTATGTGACAGCTTAACATGTGGGTTTTATTTGCCTTTATTTCTTCATTCCATGATTGAAAAGAAGGATAATTTTTTTATTCATCAGTTTGTGCTTGATGAGGGAAAGCAGTATTTGTTGGACTGCTGTGTACAGTGGTACATCAAAAGCCAGTTTGGTTTGCTTACTTCATCTGAATATGGAAGAAGAAAACAAATACATTGTTGCTGTCTTTCTGTAGCATTGGCCATCTTGGCTGACTTATCACTGATCTGCAAAGAGGCCATGGTCATAATTTGGTTAAAAAACAGATAGTGTGTCCTGTTTAAATAGAATAGCCCTTCAAATCTTCCATGTTTGGAATAAATAATCTCTCAGGGCGAGATTCTCTAAATTCAGACATAATCAGTTCTTCCTGTCCTGCTTTGAATTCATGGACTTGATTACACCTTAATCGAGGACAAGTAGACTATGGAAGCCATGAGCTTGAAGCATTGCGTTTTTCTGTTTGTTGTCTTTGCTTTTGCTGCCATTTACAGTGCGTAAAAATGAGATGCAATGTTTTGCACTTATTTGGAAAGTTAAAATATGAAAACTGAGGTAAACCATTGAAATGAGGGAAGCTCTTGTTAAATAAATTTTAAACCACAAGGAGATTTTCAAAACAAAGCATTCTCTGGGCTTCTTGAGCTGCCTCAAGTTCCTGTAATTGAATGTTTCTGAAAATTTTCCCTTTAAAACCTCCATAAAATGTAGTTCAGTAGTAAAGATTTGTTTTGAAGTAATTTCTGTATGAAGTACTTTAATATTTTTGTAGACTCTTTGTTCCCATGAAAATAAGTAGAAATGGCAACTTCCAACAGATGTTGTTTACGCTCTTAAGTTGTTGATTTTTTTTTATTTTTATTAGTAATTTCTGTGGTGGCTAGGTCTATGGTAAATACAAAATGGAAGAGGTCTGTAGGACCTCTTTCCCTCTAGCATCTCAGAAAAAAAAATAAGTAATTATTAATAGCTCCTTTCCTAAAAAGACTGAGCTCTATATTTCCCATAGAAATTCATTAAACATTTCCATGAACAGGGAATTGACAATTCCATATCTCTAATGCTGGAATTTGTGTCTGTCACAAACAGAAGGCAGTGAAAGAAAACCTCCAGAAACCCCTCTCCGCCAAGGCTTCTCTGCGTCTGCAATTTGGGAAGCACTTCTGTGGATGGAAAGAAGGGAAAAAATGCACAGTCTCTGAAGCTGCTTCTTTCTTTCAAGTTTATTTTCTGCTTTCCAATTCATGTGCAGTTAATCTAAGAAACATTAGCTACTAAACCTGGTAATTTATCTTTTTAAGTAGCTGATGATTGCTTTCAGGTTTTCCAAACAAGATTGACTTTTCCAAATGGTGATGCTTTTTTTAATTCTAAAAATAAGGTTAACTTAGTAAATAATTCTTCAATTAAAGTGATATTTAATTTTAGGCCTAACAAAATATTTCTGATTGATCTGATCACTTTAATTCAGGCTTCAAACTGAAGAGTCCCTTATTCACCTAACTCAATTTTGAGTAATGAAATTGAATCTCTGATAGATCTCCTTCAGGAGTAAACTCAGAGTTTCATTTATTCTGAATAAATTGCATCTCAAAGTAATCTTATTTCTGATTAGTCAGTTATCTAAAATCTGACAGTGATTTTTTTTCTTTAGAGCTATATTTGAATTGTAATGACTTGTGAGTGTAGCCATATGTTAACTTATGTTTTGTCAGTGGAGTAATTTCCCTCATTCAGTGCTTCCTCTTTGCCCACTGTAGTATTACTGTTGTTCTTGGACTTTTCCACATTAAAAAAAGCTTCTCTTTCTCCAGTTACCATCTACTGTGCTGTAATAGTAGTATACATATTTTCAGATTGCCTATTGATAAATTTTGCTGTGAAAAATTTGTCCTACTGCCAGCTTAGCTGTTTGGGGTCTTTTTAATAAATATTCTGTTGATCACATAGTTACCAATTGTTTATAGAAGAAAAGCATCAGGAAAATGAAGAAAAATTAATTGCTTTGTGTCATTAATGAGAATAATAGAATAATAGGGTAGAAAAGTACATAGGAATTCAAAATAAGGCTTCCAGTGAAAGAAACTGATAGAGAAAAGATATGATAGAAAGAATGTGAAGAAGAGTGAACATTTCTGCTCAGAAAATACAAAACCTGAGGCTGAAAGACTCTTCCTCAGGACCTTTGAGTGTCAGAGACTTCATGGCTTCAGATACCAGGCTTCTCATTGATGTTGGAGCAGACTTGAGCAAAGCGGTCTCAGGCAGAATTTAAACTAAGGAATGTATTTACCCATGTTTTTCTGATTTATATGTGCAGTCACAAAAAAAAAAAATATTCCAAGATGTGAGGAGTTATGAAATCATTTTATGATGACTTACACTTGTATTTTAGTTACCTTGGGTGACATTCTGCATTTACAGTTATGGAGACTGCATTTGCTTTTTGATTAATAATTATAATGAATAGTGCTTTTCTCTCATGGACTGAAGTGAAAAACTGTTGTATTCATTGTTTTGCTCAGTGGTTCTGTCTTCAGAGGATTAATGAAATTTGGGAATGCTAAAAATGGTTATTCAAATTACTGAAAGGCTTAATAGGCAAACTAGTGATGAGAAGTTTCCAAGCCATTCCCATTAGCATCCATTAAATGCAGTAGAGAAATTCTGTGGAACTATACTTCTGCCACACTGCTGGTTGTTACATATGTGACCAGAGAGATATCATGAATATGTTTTGCTTGGCATTGCTACAGATGTGTAGAGGCTGAATAATGAACCATGGCATTTGTTATTCTTCTGATACAGCTATTGAACCATTTAAAAGTTTTCTGTATTGTATTTAAATCCATTGAATAGATTTAGTAGGTAAAAAAAAAAGTGCCTTTAATCAACATGGCATGACTTCTAGTCCCAGATTTCCCTTCAGAGATTTTGAAAGTATTATTATTGCAATCTCTTTTGCATTTTCTCAGTAGTGGAAAAAGCAAACCAACAGACATTTTGCTTCAGATGGTTGAAAAGAGTTAAATGTTGGAATAAAGATATTCACAGTTTCTCTGTGTCATTCAAACATGTATGTGAATGCACCCTTTGCTATTCTCTCCCTCCCAGATAAGAGACAGTCGGTACCTTTCCAGAGAGAAGCTACACAAATGATCCACTCTGTTGTTTTCCCATAAACACCATGGATTTTATATGCTTCCTAGACCACTAATTAGAGTTACTTGTTTTTAATGTGATGGAGCAAGATATTGCTAATGCTTGAATTATCTATGGGTATTTATCGAGTTCATCCATAGGAACTATAAATACAATTAATGTGATGTAGTTTGCTAAAAATGACTATTTGGCATCATACAGTTTCAAGCAGCATTATATATAATACTTTTTGATATCACCTCAATTTATTCCTTGTCCAGTTATTTTTCTAAGAGGACTTTTTTCCTTTTCATCCATTCATTTCTAACATCTGGAAAGTATCTGCTGCTTTAGAAAAGTCAATTCATTATTGTGATTTGGTCATACTGCTGAAGTTCAAACACACAGGAAAAGAATGAGAGGCTTTTATATGCTTTGTTAGAGTCATCTATTGCTGGGAAATAAATATCTGTTGAATGTTTTCTGGAAGCTATTTCAAGCATTTGTTATAAGAAAATACAATAAAAGCGATATAGAAAACCTCGTTAAACTTTTCTAAAAAGTAACAATAATTTTTAGATCCCTTCTCTTCAAAATGCTAATAATTGCCTCCATCTGGTTGTTACAATAGCATATTATATGAACTTTGCTTCTTTCAGAACTTTTTTTAAAAAATAAGTAATGTTCTTGACATTTCCCTGTATATCTGATCTTTGGGGTTTTAAAAGACCCAAGAAAAGAGATGTAAAAATGAGCATAGTAAAAATGAACTCTACCATAGATAATAAAGATATATAGGTGTTTTATTACTTATTTTAAAATTACATGTTTTGGCAGTGAAAAATCTTATCCTCTGTACTAACTGTATAGCTGAAGAAACCTACTGGTAATTCCCAAGTAGAAGAATTGTTCAGTTTCCCATGTGGGATCTGTCATACTTCTACCACAGTCTCCTGCCAGACCTCTGGGAATGACTCTAGACCGAGACTAGTAAACCAGAAAGCAGAAATGCTCCATGACTTGTATTGGATAAGTTTCCCTCTTTAACCTCTCTAGCAAAAGGATGCAGTATTCCATGTTTGTACAGGTAAAAACTGTAAGAGTTAACGGAGACCATTATTTGTTAGGATAGTGAGTGTATGCATAAAGCTGGCCTCATGCTAGCATTTACTATTTTACTCATCAGATTATCATCATTACCCCTGGGCTGCTTATATTTATTTTTTATGTGTAGGCTCAGACATTGAAATTCAGGGATCAGGCACTTAAGCTAACTGAAGCATGACTCCAAACAAGCAAAATGCCATCATGCACGCAAACAGAGGTGTTTGGGAGACAAGCATAGGCAGTGGTACAAAGGTGTGATTCACTGGCTAGACACAGAAACAGTCCAGCAGCACGAATTCATGTCCTTATGTATTTCTCCCAGGAAGACTGAGACTGGATCAGCCTACAATAGTCATGGTTTTATGTACAGAACAATCCCTACTGTTCCAGTGTCACCATGTGTCCCTGCCTGCTTCTGGGCTGCCCTTTCAACACAACCAGTTCTTGCTGAGAGTATTTTATCTCCTATAACATCGAGAGTAGTTCCTGATGTAAAAAGCCCTATTATTCTATTTATTCATAGTGAGTTTTTTTCAAAAAGAAATAAAAATCTGTGGAGGTTGAGAAAAGAGGCAATACTACTGTGGGATCAGCTTGGTCTGTACTTGTCACTAGCTACTATTTGTAATTCTCACTTGCTTACAGTTTGTGCCTGAATTTCCACTCTGAGCTACTGTTTTTTGTAGATAAAACTTCGATGGAGATGATCAGTGCATTGTGATTTTTCTCACTTGGACTTGGAGAAAGCTTTTAAAATTTGAATTCATTTGGGTTTTGGCTATCTTGGCCATGTGCAATGTATCTGAAACTGTCAGTTTTGCCTACTCACCTGAATGAATTATAATCAATATAATATAAGCTAATTCTCTTATTTATTAGAAAGGGTTAAGGAGTCCTCCCATGAAGAACACAGTGGCTGAGGCCAAACAGGCCTTTTTCTTTTTTTTTTTTCCTTTAATTTTTTGCTGGCATCCAGGGCCAGTCTTGATAAGGCAGAATCCCAGGTGATGACCTTGCCTGGAGATCTCCTGTCACCTCACCTTGTTTGGTAGCCCTCAGCTATGGCATGTGTGGTGGTGTCTGCACATGCATGATGATCTTCCCTACCAGTTTATGACTGTAATTTAGTTTTACTTGCAGTCTAGTTGTTATTTTAGCTTCACTGACTATGTGAACCTTTTCTCAGGCAATGGCATGTGCTAAGCCTATGCTGGATTCAGCTAAGGATTTCTGTTAGCCTGTTCATGTTCCTTGGCTGGGAAATTTTGAAGGATGACATTTGTTTGGACTATACAAAAGATGGTAAAGCTGGGCTGCTGTCACCTAGTTATAAACCACTGTAGTTTTGTCTTTCAGCAACAGGGACTGTTTATAAGTTGAAAATTTTAACTAACCTTATGAAACAAGCTAAGAGTCACTTTTCTAAGCTGTGTTAATTAAAACAAAGCGACTGCTATTGTAGATTAGGAGGAGTTCGCTGTCCTTTAGCATAACTTGAAAAACAGTGCATAAACCCCCCCCCCCTTCTTCTTTTTGTCTTCTTTTGTGTCATGTGGCAGGAGTTAAAGATGTAGGTGCCATAACTGTATGACAATAGCAGTCATATGTTTATTGCCTTCTAGTGTCACCCCTTGGCTCGATCTCAGGCATCCTATGAGATGAGGACACTGAGTCGTGGGAGGTGGGATGCTCACCTGGAGGGCTCACTTCTCACCTTCTACATACAAGATTTTTTTTTTTTTTTCTTTTTTTTCCCTAATGTGCCTCTCAGCCAGACAGGCAGTTGTACATGCTTAACTTCTGGGATGTGAATGGGAGAAAGTGAGACTGTTCCTTTGTAGGAATAAATGTTTCTCTGTTCTCAGAGCAGGGCTGGATGTGTTTCCACCCCATGGCTGATTTTGTGTTCTCTTGCCTCAGCACTAACCACACAGCAAGAGGATCAGGGCATTTAGGCAGATTTCATGTGATGGAGTGAAGGAGTTTTATTAATTTTTAAAACACTTACAAAACCTTGGAAGATCTCACATCTGGCTGTGAAACTTGCTAGCAAGTTGCAGATCCAAATGTTCTGTTAGGAGCAACGGAGCTGTTGCTTTGCCGATAGCTTTGAGGATGCAATAATTTCATTTAAGCTTTCCAGGTCAAGTATGAGCATGGGTCTCAAGATTTGAAAAATTATTTCTCTACTCATCTTTGTGAAGTAGAATCTGACTTTGGATACAAAGACAGTATCTTTTATTATTTACTGAGTATGATATTGAATATTATGTTTATGGTACTATGAATACTTCAAGTATTTTTTAATGAACTGTCAAATACAGCCACAGACCAAAATGGGAGTCACATCTGGACATTTTACAGTTCACTTTTACTTCAGTGCTAAAATTTAAGTGCAATTTGTGCAATAAGTCATATAGAATAAAACAATAATGTGGAAAATACCCTGCAGTGTTAATTTGTCTGCAAATTAATTTGAAGGAAAATTACTGAGTCTGAGAACTTCAGTGTGCCAAATGTGTGTTTCATGGCCGTAAGCATAGGATGTCTCACTCCAAATCCAGCATTCACTTTTGCACTGAGCTATTAAGTACAAAAGGAAGATGTTTTTTTCCTAATGGATTTATAATTACATGGAACAAACATTCCCTAAAAATACCTAACTAAATAATTATGGGATGAGGTGCTATGGTGTTACAATTTTTCAGGTGTACTGTTTAACCAGTTGCCCTGTTTCTGAATTAGGTGGAAAATAAAGCAAGATAAATATGAAGTAATTCTTCATATTGCTTATTTCGTAACTGTTTGAAGACTGATTTGGATGTTTTTTCCCTTTGAAAAACAACAGGCAGAAGGCAATTTAAATACTGTAATTTATCTTTGATGGATGATCTATTTAAAGTAGCTGAAAGCAAATAATTTGAGCATGTAGCAATTAACATTCTGATCCCACTAAGGGAGCTGCATATGCTGACCCTCACCATCCAAATGTGGCTCTTAGCAGGTATGAGGTCTAGTGCTAGTTTTAGCTGCAAAGGGAAGTTATTGCACTTTCCTGTGCTGATTTGAAATGAAATGCAAATGAATCTACAAAGGTGTTCTAGACCATCCAGATTAAGGTGTGATTAAGTCTAGTGCTGCAAAAAAAAAATCCATAAGCCTTTGGGAAGGCATGAAAGGAGTCTTGACGCTGACATGCAAGCCCTGTCCTTCCTTACTCTAAATAATATGAACTATTATCTAAACCATGATTTATATAAATCCTTCTCATTGTTGATGCGGAGTCCCACCACAGGAACCTTGTATTTTCCCTATTCTGTTTTTATTAATGCTTGGTGGAGAAGCATCAGTGGCAGCAGAGGCACTCTGCTGATTCCTTGAATGATTTCCTTGAGGACAGTGCAGCTGCAGTACAAGTTTGTGGTGCAGAATGACCTTTTGGCTCCCCTGGAATCAGCCACTGCCAAGGAAACAATGCAGGACCTCTCAGGTAAACAGAATACTTCACAATCAGACCTCTAAAGTAAAACACAAAATGCATCATGTAGTTTTACACTCCCGGTTGAAATCAGTGAGAAGAATGCCAATGTGTAAAACCAGATAGAGTTGTTGCAGTCCTATTTCCAACACATACTTTGCAAAGGCTTCAGGGTGATTCACATTACAAAATTTTGCATGCTGGTTTCACCTTGAGATCCTGACATCAAAAGTATTAAATGCTTGTTTGTGCTTCAAGCAAACATTAAGAGCTTTTTTCAGGCTTAGCTTAAATTTTCCTTATTCTTTTTTGTCAGGTAGACTTGGAGATTTTAGTTTTGCTTTGAATTTTGTCTGTTCATGGTAAATTTAATTATAAACTACAAATCTTCCAATGAGAAAATCTAAGTGCTTGTCTTTGTTGCTTTACCTGGACAGTGGAATGCTGATCCACTGACATCAATGATTTTAGTTTTCGGTCTATTGACATTCATGATTTTAGTGCTACAAGCATTTTAAGTTTTGGAGGTTTATTTATTCTTGTCTTTTTTTTTGCCAGTTAAATTTTTTCCATAGTTGTTTGCAATTGTGGGAGTAATTTTGAAATGCTTGATGTTTGTAAATATATATTTCACATGTTTGAAGCTGCCTACCTTCTTAAGACCAGAACCTCATAATAGGCAGTATGATTAGACACTCAAAATTAGCTTCTCAAAATTTGAGATAGCTTATGATTTTAGCTAATTTTGATGTGTAGGTTGGTATTAATACATATTTTATATAATGACAGCACTGGGGAATGACTGTTCTCTACCCAGATCATTTAGTGAATTGCTAAATTGAAGGAGAGATACAAGTGTTCTTGTCCTGATTTAGTTGAAGAGCTTCACCATATCCTACACAAAGTAGGGTTGTAAATAATTCCTTTGAAGTGTGACGAGTAACACATTTTAAATAACGTAACAGATATAATTACATTTTAGGCTTAACATCTTCAATATATGTTACTAGGTTGTGCCCAGCCCTAGGTCAGGCCAAAAAGTGAGACTATTTGTATGATTTTTCTGGAAAATCTGTTGATATCAGTAATTATTTTGGTAGATTCCCACTCCCTTAAAAATCACTCCATATAATCAGATGCCATTAAGCATACATGAAACCATAGTTTTTTTAAGAGGATGAAAAGGCAGAAAAAAGATGAAAGGCCATCTTTCATACCCTTGATGCAGATCTGCCTGAGATAAGATACAATTTTTGTGTTAGCAGTAGTGGTGTCACATCGAATAAAACAAAATCTTACATTGAGTGTTCTAATTAAACTAATTCTGTAAAGTCAACTTAAGCCTTTGGTGGAAGAAATATTTCTGTTTATCAGTGAAGCTTAAATAATTGACCTGAGGACTCAGTGTTTTTAGTTCTCTTTGGTAATCCATCATAACTTTCAAGCTAGAGATACCATATTCTCATGAAAGTTCTGCTTCTTGCTGTGACTTGAGACAAGCTGTCTGTTGTGCACAGCAATGAATTAAAGAAAGCAGAGTGATAATATATATATAAAAATTAATGGATTCCTTTATTGCACTCTAAACTGCACTACATAAACATTTTTGAAATATGCATTCACCTATAATTTTAACCTTTTTAACCCTATCAGTACCTTTGCTACCACTATTATTATTAGAGAACAGAGCTTTGCTTGGAGAACTGGATTCTGAGATTGAGACACCAGGCAAATATCAAAACCTTAAGCAATTATTTATGCTCAGCTACTTCTATTTGGACTTGTCTGGATGGGTGTTAATTCCTGTGAGCAGATCTATTCTGGGTCCTTGAGACCAGCATTAACTATTTGCTGGCTGGTTTCAAGTCATCTGGTTAATTCCAACAGCTGCAGGCTGGAAATTACCTGAGTATTCATATTTTTGTACCAAAGAAAGAACTACTGCAAAATACTTTACTTTCTTTCTTAAGTCATTTTTGTATGTCTGAGCATAAGGCAAATCCAGCAAAATCAAAAATAGTTCCTCTGCTGAGTCACCTCCCAACTTCCACCTGTCTTCCTCTTTCAGGTCTTATCCTCAGTTTCAGGTATGCACTGTTCTTCACCTGCTCCCTGGAAAACCCTAGAAAGGGAGTACATGCATATTTAGTCAAACATAACAGACTTCATAAAACACAGTATTATTTTGACAATTCATCTATTTTCTTCCACTTGCTTTGGTTTGTTGTTTTTAATTTTATTTTATTTATTTTTGGTTTAAGCCAGAAACTCCTCAAGGTTCAAATTTTGTGAAAAACTGTAAAATATCTAGGCTATACCACTGTGTTAAATCCATAATGCTTTAGGTTCCATTTGTTTATAATAAATAACCAAATCTCTCACAGCATTCCCTTGGAGTGGAGCACACATGAGGTTGTATCTCTCAGGAGGTGATCTTGGAATAATTTGCTTATTTAAAAAGATACTGTTTGCATTCTTTCTTGTAAGAGCTATAGTACTCTTACAAGAGAAGAATATAGGATAAAAGGAGGGGAAAAAATGTTGAAGTGGCATATTTTATCGTTTTTTTAAAGCTACCTCCTAAGAAATAGCTCTGTTTTATATTTAGAAAACTTAGGTGTCTGTGGAACATCATTATATGTGATATATGAACTTTAATACAAGCAAATTGTGGGTTCAGGTATAATACAGTCATTAGGTTATATTCAGATAACATTGCTTAAATGCTTAAAGGCTTCAAAGTCAATGCCAATCATTGGATCCTAGAGTGAACTTACTTGATAAACTGCTGTGTTCTTCACCTGTGCTAAGCAATAGAGATTGCTGGCACTATTGATTTTAATGCTGGAAAACAGAAAGGTGATCTCTCAGTGGAGCTCGCCCTTTTAAATAGCAACATGAGTGTTAAAATTACATCTTTATTTAATATTAGTTCTTGAGAGGAAACTTCAGAAGAGAAGTAGCATTTATTCACTGTTTGAATCAAGGTACAGCTACGAGTTTTAGACATGCATCCATGTATTTATGTGAGTGGAACACTTTCTGATACTTCTGAGGCAAAGAAGATGTCATAGCAAGAGGATGCAGTAAAATGGTGTATAAGGAGAAAAGAGACAAGAAATTAATATGTTTCATTCACTATGGAGACAAGAAGCAGATAATTACTTTATAATTGTGTGTTACTATATATAATTGAGATTCTTCTAGGAGAAAAGTAAATAAGAATATCTGGGAAGTGCTTACTCCAGTAATTGATTAAAAGGGTCAACAAATTATGCATATATTGTTTTACATACAGGCAGCACTCATGATGAAACTACTGCTGAGGCATTGGTTTTCACAAAAGGTGGTTTTGATGGTGAGCTTAGGCAGGATAATGAACTGCTTGAATTATAAAAGATCTGTTTCTGGGAAGATTCCTTTGAATACTGATCTTGTGGTGCTAGGTGTACCTGTTTAGTGACTTTAGGTATAGGTGCCACAGTCGGATAGTAACTGACATCTGGGACATACAGTCACCAACAGTCTATTACAGCAAATTCCAGTGTGTTGTTCAGGTGGTTTTTAAAGGGTGTGACCTGTTTCACTGTAGGTGAAGGTAGCACTTCCAGGAACAGAAGTACTTAATATTGTGTGTTTATTTGCATAAGAGTACCTAATTTGCAGGTATTAGATTGAGCTGTAGGGTGACAAAAAAGTAAATGGCACCTGAAATTTCATGTATTTTTCACCACC
Source organism: Phainopepla nitens (assembly GCA_013400175.1). Taxonomy (NCBI): domain Eukaryota; kingdom Metazoa; phylum Chordata; class Aves; order Passeriformes; family Bombycillidae; genus Phainopepla; species Phainopepla nitens. The sequence goes on along the minus strand of VXBQ01000259.1, from coordinate 296,823 downwards.
ACCAAATTTTAGTTTTTACAGCTGGGGGTTAAATATGGATTTTAATTTCCATTTTGTTGTAGCTTTTATCAGTGCTCAGCTGGTGAATGCAGCAAGTGCTCTTAATTGGAAAAGGATGTTTTGTTCTAGGCTGATCAGGGTAACGTGATTTGTACTTCTCTCCTTTCACAGAGGAATTCCTGTGAAGGATTAAGCATCTCCACTGAGTTGTTAAGCCTAAAGAGTTCAGGATATTCTTTACCCCTCAGTGTTAATCCAATTAGTGTATCCGTAGCAGAGAGAGACAAATGAATAGCTGTGTGCCCTGCTCCTGCTGTGCTCTAGGATGCAGTTCTGCAGCTTCATATGTAGACTGTGTGTGTGTCTATAAAGCATCCCTAATATTGTTTCTTTTGTTTCATGGTTTTCCTAACCCCATTGTGAAAATTTGTCATCTTAGAGACTAGAATTCGAGGAGAAAGTTATTCCCAGACAGGGTGTAGCCTTATCATTTGATTGCATCAGGTGAATAAAGCAAAGCATGTGAGGAGATGAGGGATAAGATACTGTGGGAGCCAGCAGCTGAGTCAGTTCATGTGCAGAAATAATACAACTCAGCAACTTGTTCAATTGAGCATTAGAATGTTAAGTCAAGGTAACAGGTACCTGAACATGCAGGGTACCAGACACAGCCTGAACGGGAAGGAGGTATATAGGAGGAGCAAATGGCGTAGTCAGGGCCCAGAGCTGAGCTCGCTTGCTTTGAGGCTCTCTCTTGGTGCATGTGCATGATTGTGTGACTCACAAAGGAGTCAGTTCAGCCCTGTACACTTATAAAGCAATGATAATTTTGTAGTCTCTGACTTTCAGAATGTTGTAGCCTTTTGAAAGAAACTTTTCATTATATTCCAGCAAATTTACTATAGGTGGTGGTAGTATTAAGAGATGAAAAATGTTTGACTACAAAAACAAAATACAGAATGTGGGGAAGAGATACTGCGTTTTAATGAACAATGAGAAACAAACTACTCAGCTGTCTTCTAAGTTAATTTCAACCGCAGTACCTTATCAAACAAAAGAAAGATGCTGCAACATTTTGATAGAAATTTAGAGGCCTCTTGAATTTTTTACATAGATTGGAGTGCTAGGACCAGGTTTCACAGTGGTGGCACAAGGAAACAGAAGTTAACATTTGCTGAAGTCAGTCCCAAGGGGCAATCAAGACAGAGGAAAGGCCAGGGAGGTGAGTGGGTGGACTGCCTGATGCCAGGAGAGGGACATGAGTTGGTTTCTGCTCCTCACACAATGCTCTCAGAGATGGAAACAGAGCCTGTGCTTGTGTCTCCTGGTACAAGTTGGTTTCAGGGGGTGCTGCTGCCCTCACTGCTTCTTCTGGGGAGATTAGGAGCACTACCATTTCTTTTACTTCATGGTCATGAAACACTGTCTTGCTTGTTTCTTTCTCTCCACAAGTGGAGCTTTGTGTCTGGAAACAACCTGGGGTGTTTGAAACTCAAACAAACATCACTTCTGCATGTTGTTTAGTTCTTCATAAGAACACAGCTGGGAAATTTTGCCTTATTATTTGTGATCTGATTAATAAATCCCTATGAATAATTTCATGATTTTTGGTCCAACTCTCCATAAATCCATTAATTTATTTGTTTAAAACAAGAGTACAGGCATGGAAGTACCTGATAGTATCATTCCATTAAAAAAAAAAGAAGCTGCCAGCTCCCTAATCAAATTCTGAATATGAATATGAACTAAATACTAATATGCAGTATGTATTTCAATTTTGCAACCTGAATATTCAAGCCTTGCAGAAATACTAGCAGTTAAACTTTTTTGCCTGGAAGTTGAAAACCTTTTAGGTAAAGATTCAATTTCAAAACCACGTAATAACTTCATCATAAATGCAAAAAGTAATGTGATAAAGTAATAGTTATATTTACAAACCAATATTTTTCAGTGACAGCATTTCTTTGATTTGTTAAAAAATCCATTATTTTCAGGATAGGTATAATAAATTTCTTTTAAAATATTGAAAATACTAATTATTACTGTTATAAATTACTACAAACTTACTGATAGAAGCAGTTATTGTAATGAGTTTTGCATCTTGAACTATAAATAGTCCTTCCACACAGGATGAAAAAAGCCCACAAAGATAACCTTTTTGATTGAACAGCCTTAAAAGAAGCTTATAGATGTATGTTCTTGTACAAAGAAGTCAGGAGTGCAAAAGAATTCTGTACAAGATCTCTGTATTTCATGTCTTGGCTACTTTTTGTGAGGGACTTAGTGACCTTTTTTATTTGGATCCCTGTAGTTCTATCACACTATTTTTTTTTTTGTCCTATTTTTGTGTGAATAATTATATGCTCTCTAAAAGCCATCAACTGAAGTAGTATAAGTTGCACCCACAATATCCAAATTACTGAATAACATTTTTTTTTTCTGTGCTTGCCCAGCATGTGTGTTAACTACCAGCACGCTGCACCTCTCTGAGAGGTAGAACACTCCAGTCAGTTCCTGCTCGTAGTCAGTAAATGTTTGCACTATAGATTGCAGATAATCAAATTTATCATTGATGTCTCTTAATGCCAACACACTGCAATTCCATGCCTTTCTAGAACAACGCCATGAGTGAGCAGAAAGCAGATGCTACTACACTCTATGCTACATTGATCAAATTCGAGTAAACCCACTGCTGAAAAGTTTGACAGATCTGTATTATCCTAGACACACCCTGGAGTGTGTTTTCCAAGTATGTGTCTATTTAACAGGGTTCTTAATTTCCCCCCATCGCTTTAAAAAACCAGCTAGGGTAACCACAGGAGAGGGAAGGGGGCTGGTCATAGCTGTGCTGTTCCCACATGTATTATCAGTGTGTGGCTGATTTGTTCGAGGTCAGCAAAAAACCTAATCTGTATCTGGTGTAGTTCCCTTAGATGCAGAAGTGGGAATTTTTGTTTTTTCTTATCTCTGGTGCCACAGAGCAATTTGATGTTTTGATTACACCTGAGGAAAGGAAAATGTTAGTAATTACAGTTCTGAGTACCTATCATGTAAGTGAAGTACAAAGGAAGGTAGAGACAATAGCTCCAGAAGCTTACTCTTTGGAGACTTCTTCTCACGCAACTTGTAAAATCTGATAATTATTTCAGGTTTCAATATTTCCATCCTTATCTTTACTAGCAATGGAAGATACTTCAAAAATTACATTTGGACTTTTAATATTAAGACACTTAAACATTGTTAAAGTATGTTTAGCATTTAGTTTCGGTTCTAGAACTTCCCCGCTGTTTTGCTAATAGAATTTGGCCTTTATAAGCACTTGAGACCTAATGAAAACCTTCTTATATATAAATAATATTTCATTTGTACAATTCACTTTCAGTATTTTAAATAGGAGACACAGCAACATATGTCAGTGAGTTTGGTTAAAAGAGAAACAGCAACAAATAGATCAATGGTTTGCTTTAAATGGACACTACCAATGCAGAGTGTTTAGGACAGCTTGCAGAGATACATCCAAAGTTTACCTGCCATTTGTCTTGGTGAGTCATTGCTCTTACTGTGCAGGTACTCAGAGTAGCTTGGTTTGCTGAAACCTGATTTCATTTCACTGACGCGCCAGTGATCAAATACTCCTTAAGTCTCTTTGATCCACCTGATTGCTTCTTTCTACCCTGCCAGCTTTGTTACAGTAGTATGAGCCATAACCACTTCAGAGAAGATTTTTCACGTGTTCTATAGGTTATGACATAGTGAAGCCATGACTTTACTCACAAATACTTTGTATATGCTACATTTTCTGTGTCTTGGAGAGGAAAGTGAAAGCATATCCACCAAGCTATTGATTGGCCAATGATGGCCCTGTCCAGATATTTTCTTAGGCCCTAAGATAATTATTTCCTAGTGATCTGAATGAAAACAGATGGAGTTTAGACAATATAGCATTTAAAAAAACAGGAAGTGAGGCTACAGGGATGTGTTCATTAACTACTGCTGCTTTTAGTTTACTGTGCACTTGGAAGGCAGAGCTCATTTTCTGGGGAATAAACTATACCCCAAGTATATTTAAAAACTGAGCTTACTGGGATGTACTACCACATTAACTCTGAGGTGTTGGGCTGGGTCATGCTGCTTGACCTCCTGCTAAAATGTAAAGTTGTATTAAAACAACAAAGCATTAAAACCCGCCCACAGAAATTCATGATGCTTCAGATACATTGTCCATCTTTATATTCAGTTAATTCTCTGTGCTACTTCTTATGCCCTCTTTTTAAATATGGGGCCAGCAAACACAGTCTCTTTTATCAACAACTTTGAGACATTCAAAAGACCACGAGAGAAATATTTTGTTGGCCAAGGTTGCTTTCAGTGTAGTTAGCGTTCTATGGAAAAGCACAGATTAAAGCATGTGGCACAGCCTTGTAGTGTGATGTCTCAAGTCAGCATCGTGGTCTCACCCATTTTTCGTACTGAGCATTGCTGCTTACTTGCATTGCCAGCATTCTCTGTGGTTAATGCATGAACCAATTCACAGATCTTTCTTCTTTTATTACTTTTTCTGTGCTAGGAATAATGTGCCCACACATCCTTAGTGCTTTGCACTGTTATGTTTCTCTTTCAATCCTAGGCAAGAAAAATGGGCTGAAATCTCAATTAAATATTAATAGCTTAGAATACTGAGGGTTTGAAAATTACCCATTACTTTTGTCTTGGAAAATAGAGATGTTTATTCATTAGTCACAACTTTATGAATCCAGTGTTTAGTGGAACATTAATCTTTTTTTTTTTCTATTTGCAAGAGCAATTGTTTGACTTTTATTTTGCTTCTGGTGAAATTTTCTTTGTGTATATTACATGCTAACGTGGCTCTAAAACAGCTTCTCACTGAAGTTATTCTTGGCTTAATTTGCTGCCTTCTTAGAGGAAGAGCTTTGCAGCAGGGTTAAAATGGTATTTGTGGCTGTGGGCTGCAGAACCAAGTATCCTGATCCTGGAATCCACACTTTTTCTAAGAAAAGAGGCTCCAACTGTAGCTGCTTTCTTTGGATTTTTTCCTTAAACAGTGATACTCTTGGTAGGTCAGTGATGCTCATAGTTGCACTGGTTGTCAGGTGCAATGAGGGATATTTGTGTCTCTCTCATGAAAGAGAGTCATGAGGAGAAGCATACTTTATCCTTCTACCTACAAAAAACTTTAAATACCTACCCAATCCTCCTGTTTGCTGTTTCCATAGGAAATTCAAAACTTCTTGTTTTTATGAGTTCTTAAAAGTAAGCAGACATGCCTGGGGCTATCTGATATATGATATAACTAGCAGTGGAAGGCAAAAAAAAAAACCAAACAAAACAAACCTGTAATATAAAAAAATTACCTCATAACCTTGCAAAGATGGTTGATGTTTTTTGGCCACAAGTGAAAAGCCAGTTCAAAAGAGAAAGTCTGCTGGGGTTAGAAAAACTGGAATAATGCTCAAATACTTGGTACAGATGCACAATTTTATTCTTCTCACCAGAAGATAGAAAGATTATTGTTTGATGTTTAATTGGGTGTATATATAAAAACATTGTTTTAAAGATGGCATGAGTTTTAAAAAAAAAAAAAAGAAAATGTATGTGAAATATGCTAACTAAAGATCCTACCATAATCCTACCATAATGTTCTCTCAATTATAGCAGTTCATCTTTTATTCATTTGTCACCCTCGGCACTCGATAACATCGAATTCTCACTGGAAATACAAAGAGTGGATTCCCACTCGCTTTCTTTTTTTGCTGGCTTTATTGTGGATGCACTTGAAGAAGTGTGTGTACAAGTTGATCTGAAGGTGGTGAACTTCAGAGCTCTCCGGACCTGTTCTGCAAATTACTCACATTGTGCCAAGTGAAGTGACCCATCTTCTGTGCAGGAGGCAGTGTTCCTCTGTGCTTTTCTCCCGTTAAGGATGAGTGCTCAGGAAATGAAAAGCATATCCAGTAATTGTCTCAGTCTCATAAAGGTCTTACAAGTTTCAGATTGAAATGTGGACGTGGAGCTGGAATACATTAGGAACTTCAATAGATGGAAGAATGTTATGGATTTGGACAGTTAGTGTTCCTGGGTGATAACTCTGCCTGCTTGGACAAAGGGATCAGCTGTATGGCAGGGTTGCTGTGGCTTCTGTAATGTGAAATCCTGCTGGGGCTGTACATCTGTCATGGTTTTAAAATAACACTGCTGAGCATGCTCTAAGTGTACAGTATATTCTGTGTGTGCCACAGCTCATAAAACTGACAGCATCATCAAGGATGGAAATGACATTTAGTTCAAACTCTTGGACATTGCCAATTTCTGAAACTTTCATGTTGAAAACTCTTCTGCCTAGCCATGAGGCTGAACAGAAGAATTAGCAAGATGGCACAAAGCACAGTATACATATTGCCATAATTCTTGGATGATTTTCAGTAAGAAAACTAGAAGTAAAAACTTAACTATCTTTCAAAGTGTTTGCACATGCATTTTTGCAAGTATGTGCCACCTATTATTCAGTAAGTGAAATCCTAGTTAGCCTTCAAAAGACTTTGCAAGCCTGGATAACCTTTTTTTGAAGCTCAGACATGGAAGATAAAGTCTAAGAATGTGTATTTGCATAAATCTCAGTTAAAAAAAAAAAATGAAGGTGCCCAATATGACTTTCTAGGTCTGTGAAATAACTGAGATAATAGCAGGGCATGCTATTGTACATAAGACCATGCCGTTTGACAGATTTAACTGATTGTCGTGTTCTGACCTCCTCTGAGGAGGATGTGGGGTGTGTGCATGGAAACTGAAATGTCATAGCAATTATGGAATTATTTAAAATATATATGCATGACACTTCCATCTTGCAATTGAATAGTAGTATTTAGTCTTATGCTGTTTTATGATCTTCTGGAAGATATCTGCAAAAAGAAATGTTTTCACTTTTTCCAGTAAACCACTCTTGCTTTTCTTTCTGATATTATTGTTCTCTTTTTTTATATACAGTTACAGAACTATATGTTATGGATAACTATCCAATTCTAAATGATTAGTGCAAGATCAATGACCAATACAATATGAAAAAATCCTGACAAATTTTCATAATTTAAAAATCATAAGTAGGATTTTAATCTGTAGCAGAGATGAATAAGTCTGGGAAGGGGAAAGCTTTCCAGAAGAAATTACATAAATTAAGCTAAATGTTCTGAGCAAGATTGTTTTTTTTTTTTTTTTTTTTTTTTTTTTTTTTTTTTGTTTTTTTTTCTGCTTGGTACTCTCAGAGAGAAACATGAGACATTTTATTTCTAGGCAATATCTTTTTATTTACATCCACTCAACTCATTAGCACTGAAAAAAAAACAGAAAAAAACTTGTACTAGAACTGATGAAATAATTGCTGCAAGCTGCATGTTTAGACACATTGTACAAGTTAAATGTACAAAATTCACCCATTGGGATCCCTCATGCCCCCAGTTTGTTATTCACTCCCAATTAGGATTTTTCTGTAGAGCAAACAAACAAAATCCCTCAAGGACCAATTCTTCAAGGCATTGAGTGTACAGGGAAGGCGAATGTCCCTTGCTTGTACTGAAGTCATCTCTCAGAAGTTCACACATTTGTTCAGACTATGTGATGGAGTTATAATCATTGAGGAGTTTTGATACTTTTCCACTCTCCTCATTCTTGCTACCACCATTTCATTTTTTTAAATATGTTTCCATTACATAAGACCATTTTTCTATGGCACAGAGTTAGTTTCTTTTTATATATTTACACGTGGCCAGCTAATAGACTACAAGCTCTGATGAACTTCTGGAATCTATTAAAAAAGTTCAGGTTTTTTATAAGTAGATCTGCAGTAGGTCCACACCAGTGTGGAAGCTGGAAGAGGTCTGTTGTCCTTCAGCTTCCCCTTTCCCTTCCGAGTAGCTTAGTATAAGACACAAGTATATTAAGTTTATAACTGCTGCTCTAGCTTAGGGTACTGAGGGTACCTAACTGCATCTTTAATGATTTTCTACTTGTTTTTATTGCTGAAAATTGTAAAGAATTTGCTTTAATTAACAGTGAAGAGTGTCTAGCCGCACGGTAAAATTCTGAGCTTCTGCAGGAAATGGTATTCAAATCCCTTTCAAAGTAAGGAGGTTTTGGCATATGCTGTGCTTCATACAGAATCATAACGGCAATTTTTTTAGCCCTCTTTTCTTCAGTCTTATTTTTGATGGTATAACTTTTTTTTTTCTTTTAAATTATAACAGTAGCAGTTTGAAATGGGCCAGTCATAGATATGATTCTACATGTCTGTCCTCTGGGTTGGTGGAACATGAAATACTGGATACCATTTTGCAATTATGCTGCTGTTGAGTTTAGGTTTTATATGGTGAGAAGTGATACAATATTTCATTTGAAAGGTATGTACTACTGTTAAGTGGGTGCAGGGGATAATTCTGATGAAATGAAATCCCTATAAAAGTCTGTTTAAAACTAATTCATCCCCGCGAATAGCTGCAGCCGTGTACCAATGAATTTGGGTAGCAGCCTTGATGTTTCAAGAGGAAATAAAAGAAGTTTTTTCTTTGCCCAGAAAAACCCCAGAGTAACATAGATAAAGCAGTTAAGCAAACTAAGTTTCAGATACGGTTTTAGCACATCAAGGTCAGAATACTCTGTGGCTTCCAACAGGGCAGAAGATGTGAGATCCAGGCACTAGCCAAAACTGTGTGTAGAGGACAATATTTGTATTCTTCTCTTGCCATTTATTGACAATACCTGGCACCCAAATCTTGTTTTGCAAGAGAGTTGGTTTGCTGTTGTGTTTTGTCAAGGACAAGACCTTGCATAGCTGAAGGATATCATGAATCGCGACAGCCCAAAATACTCCTACTTCTATGAAAAATAGCAAATTAAAGTAGGAGGTCAGTGAGTTTGGAAAGGAGGATTTCTTTTCTAGTCAGTAGAATGACTGGAAATAAATGGATTGATTAATTAAAATCAGTATATCTACTCACAGAGTGAGGTACTTGAGCATGATTTATATGAGGAGTTATTATGCTGGACTCTTTGATCCCTTGCTTTGAGAATTAAATGTAAAAGTCTCAGTCTCATTTTCAAGGTTGAATACAAATGCTTTTGAGCCAACCCCTGTTAAATTGTATCCTGTCACTCTCAAGCATTCAAAACTTCCATCGAGGCCAAACTCACAAATCCCTTCCTTAACCTCCAGTTTCTTTGCTGTTGCTACATGTGGAATTAACCCCCATGAAAATTTACTAAAGTGAGTTTTTTTCCAGTCTTCCTATAAATCTCTCTCTCTCTCTTACAGTGCCGTATAAAATTTGTTGATGGAAGATTAAATGTGCAGTACTTGCATGCTGGTTAACCATCACAGGAATAATTAATTGTAACTATTCCCTTTCATGCCAAAAGACTTATTAGACATGCTCCACTGGAGAGATAATATAAAATGTTTTACCGAATGTTAGATATTTACTTAGGGCTATGTCTTCAATTTGGAGTTTTATTATAAAGTGTCAGGAAATCTGTTCATATCAAGGAAGTATTTATAAACATTCATTTTGCAACAATTCTTATGGAAACTTTCCAAGTGGTTATTGGATGGTTCCAGACAGAAACATTTTTCTTCCCCAGTAAAGAGACACAGATAAGGTAATTGTGAATCCTTCAAATAAAGACGTACTAAGAAACATAATACTGATGATATTCATGGAGGGAGTTGCATGAAAAAAATACAGAAAAAAACAAATTTTCTTTCTAAAACAGGAAATAAAAATTTTCAGGCAAAACAAAACAAGATTTTATATTTTCTGCTGGGAATATTTTACAGTGTGAGACAGTAGTAACAAGGATTCTGAATAAAGTCTATAGGCAAACCCATTGGAATCTATGCAAGGGAAGGAAAATTGACATTCAGAAGAATAAAGTTTACCCAGAAGAAATTAGTAAAAGAAATTGCCACTTGATGCACTGAATGAGCTGAAAGGATGTCACGAAAAAAAAACCCCAACCAACCAGCCAACCAACCAAACAAACAAAACCTAAAAACCAACCATCAGAGAAACCAGTCTCATACTGTTTTCAGTCCCTGTTTGCCAGTTGTGTGGGGAAATGTCCCACAGTCGCACCTGGAGCTGATCCTGCTGCTGGGTAGCTCTACCCTGATCATCTAGGTATTGGGTTTCTTGGTTGTTTTTAGTTTGGTTGGTTGGTTGATTTGCTTTATTTTTATTTTAGTTATAGGTAGTTTACCACCATAGGATTTTATACCTTTTAATATCAATGGTTGCTTTTAAATCTTAGAGCTGCTAAGTCTTCCCTGCATCAGCAGTGAGAACAGATGTCTCAAGACTGGGTAGGACTGTGAGGAAAGAAATAAGAATGCCTTCCAGGTCTTCTTCTGGACTCCACACTCAGTGATAAGCAGCACAACATCTCTGAGTGAATTTCAACAGCAGACAAAACCCACCCCCTCGAAAGTACTGATATATCCATGTGGGAAGATGAAATAGATCTCCATGCGAAGGATGTAAGAGTAGGGGAATTAGTGGGCATTCCTCTGTATGATACCCCAGTCTATTCTTTTTATTGAATTGCATTAAAATGTAAGGTGAAAACAGAAACCTAGGAATGGGAGGAGGATTTAAATGATGGTGGGTTTGCATGTGGAATTCTAGGAATGAAGCCCAGTGATTGAGGTAGCCAAGTGAGCTGTGGCAGAGCTTTGGGTGACTTCAGCAGGACCACTTGCATTCAGCAGTTTGAATTTGAACCTTGATTCTGGTAGTCTTTTGCATTTAGGATTATTTTTATTCATGGCATGGGATCACCTCTGTTATCAGTCCTCAGCAGATTTCTTGACAATAATTTTTAGTTTCAGTTACAGGCAACTTGGTTAAACACCGTCTGGTTTGGGTCTTCCTTAGTAGTAGAAGATATTTAACCTGTATCAGTTAACCATGACCTACCATCAAAATTTTAGCAAAGTCTTCATTTGAAACTACTGAAAAGTTTCCCAGTTTTCTAGTTTTAATGAAAATATTAGGGAGAGGTGGGATAACACGGTGACTTTGCTGCTTGCATCACTGGATTCAACTGCTGTTTCATCCTGGTGCCTTGAACTTCATATGTTATTAAAATGGCTTTCACTTCTTTGATTTATATGTGACTTCAGAACATAACTTTTTGCATTTTAGTTCTGTAGCTTATTTTTAGATGCATTTTCTCAGTAATTGAAAGCTGTGATGGTGCACTTAGGAGAATGGTAGCATAAAAGAATCAGACTGCCATGATTCCAACATTTCACTTTGAACCATCAGTTGGCTCTCTGATATGTAGCAATTTTGCTTTGAAACATGGGATTTCAGTCTATAATCTAATTATTGCTAATTTATAAGGTAATTTAAATTAATTTAGGTATAGTATTAATGATTTCTCAGATAAATCATCTGAATAAAAGTAAAAATTCATGCTATTTTTCATCATTATATGGTTGCTTTAGTTGTATTTGATTTCTCAGTTTTATTCATTTGTCATACTTTTCAAATTAAACTAGTCAAATATATAAACCAAAACCCCTAAGAGCACTTAACTAGAAGTTTCCAAGGAAATAAAAAAGAATGCATAAGAATGCAAACTCAGTTCTTAGTAAATAGAATTGCTTAATTGTTTTTAATAAATAATTGTTCTTTTGCTTGTCATCTTATCAGACTCGTCCTATGTTTTGCATTTATTTCCAAATTGTCATGGTTAGGTAGTGTTCAGAAAATGAACATGATTGTGTACACACAAAATGTATAATATATACAATGTGTTTGGTGTACACATACAATAATGTATATTAGCGGAGGACATACAGCTTATATTGGTAAAAAAAAAAAGCCAATTCAATTAGTTTTCACTTTTTGTACTAGCAAATTCTTATTAAATATAAGTACCGTTTTCCTGTCATAAATTGATATTGTCAGAATGAGAGATTATTCAAAAGATTCAAAGTTTCAGCAATCCAAGTAAATACTGACATCTTTAATTTCTCACAAACCCGTATCCTATTTCAAAGAAAACCCATAATGCTAGCCCAGTTCTTATAGCTGTATTTCTTATTTCTAATGGTGAATCCAGAAATGCAGTCTCTCAGCTCTTTCCATACTGAGCACTGTCTGTGAATGAGAGGGCATTGCAGTTAAGTGTCCCACAGTCAGTAATCTGGCTATTTACTGTTACAGAAAGAAAAACCCCAAACAGTACAATAAGTAACAACAGCAGATTCTTCTATAATTTCTTTTGTATCTCTGTCTGTGAGTTGCTTTCAGCAGTGATTACATCTTGCAATAGAATCTATTCCATCAGTGGACCTATGTATGAGAAAAGTTGTAATTCCAATTTTAGTGTAACAAGGTAATTAAAACATTAGGTATAAATGACAGGTGAGTCTAAGATTATCTGTAGTTTTATTTTTCTGGTCGTGTATCACTTGAAAGGCTGAATATAGGGGTTGTGAGCAGTCTTGGTTTCCTTGCTTTGTTGCCAACAGAGGTTAAAGACATCCCTTCCCTCTGCTGCCATCCATCCATGCTCCCTCAAACCACAGCACATCCACTCTGTTACATGATGGCCTTGTTGAGGAGGGAGGGGCCTAAGCACATGAGTGAAAGAATAAACAGCAGGAACCTCCTGAGTGGTGTTTCAGCACCTAAAAAATTATGGGGAACCTAATTCACAAAAAGTCAAATAATGCCTGGACTGGGCTTTCTGGATCACACCACTTTGTTTAGCCCCCCTTCAGTATCCTGCTGAACCAGAGAGTCAGATCTTGGTGTGACTTGCATTTCTCTAACCCTCCATTTGTTTCTTCCTGTAGATGTATAAAAAACAGAAGATACAGTGACAGAGTGAAATTTTAGTGAAGGTGGTTGTTATATATTTTTATATATATATATATTTTATAACATTCATTATAATCATCTAACCCTCTATGGAATATATCAAGGTAAATTTTAAATGCGTCTTCTTTTGTTGATTCAACCAAGATTTTTCCCCTGTGGTTGAAAAGATGTTAAACACCTCACTCCATGTGTTTATAACCTAATGTAGCACATAAAGTCAAGGTGCTCAACAACAAAAACTCAGTTGCACTCTGGTGACGGTGGTGGGACTTGTTTCCAGTCTGCAATACTCTAATAATGGACCAAATGTTACACTCAGAGAGGACCAGTCTTTCTTTTACTGCAGCTACGAGCAGAAAGTAAGCAAAAATCAAATAAGGTCTGTAAAGATGATCAGTTTAGTTTAGAGATCTGAAGTGAGTTGAAGGGAGTACTTCAGTATGTCCATGAATTTTTCTAGTTATTCATTTTTGTTATATCAATTTGAATATCATTCTCATTCCTTCTCTCTTTTTTTCTTCTTTTACCTTCCATCCATCCATTGTTGCGCATTGCATTCTTGATTACAGTCTGTGTAATCATTACCACCGTGTGAAGTCAATTTCCACGTCACAAGGTACAGTGTCACACGTCAAATAACATGTTTGTGTGTTCTCAAACCTATTCAGTGTTGTGCGTAGCAAATTTCTCCTATGTTAACCTCTTTTCTTCCTCTCTTCCATTCTCATTTGGTATGAAACAACATTGCTGAAGGAAAGTGATTTTAAAATTAATTTCTTTTAAAAAAAAGTTTAGTTTTCTGGATCAAATAGGTGTTGTCTTTCCTAAGGGCTAAAAAGCAGTACTCTAGAGGTATTTGGTTGTCCACAGGTAATGGCATGGAACCTGTAATCTTTTTAATGGATTAATATCTGCTATGAAGTTCCATTTTTGTAAAATCCCTGAGCTGCATTGTTCAGTTATGTTTTATTCTGATAGTGGTTGGTTTATGTTAAAAGCCTGATACTCAGCTGTAGTTTTCACCTTCGTAATGGTAAACACAGATGGATAAATTAGTGCTTTTGTCAATCCTTATTGTTCTAGTTTTGTATCTAAACTGTCATTCTTCAGTGTTTACGTGGCCTTTAGAAACAGGTTATTTACAGATTGCTACGTGGCTAACTGACTTTTTTGAGAAAATAGTAAGATCCTGAAGATGCTCATTTACATGCAAATTTTTATAACTTTTTAATGATGTTTCTGAGCATCACTGGCTTGTAGCTTGATTACTTTTGCACTTGGCAGAAGAAAATTTTATTAAAGAGTTGTTGCAAGAAACTGTCTTTAGCAAGAGTGGAAAACCATGTCTTACGACCTGTTTTTCAGGGATTTAAATTAATGTAATTATTGTGAATTCATGAGTTTATGCACATTTATTATACCTAGACATGTGTAACATGAATCATGTCTTTCTAAGCATTCTTCTTACAAGAAATAAAAAGGAATAAGTGTTCTTTCTAAATGCAAATTACCAAATCCAAAGCTGCTAAAAACGAATGCGACCCAATTGCTTCTAATGGTGACACATCTCATACACCATTTCTAATGCCAATCCTTTCAATTTAATATTTATTTTGGATCAACTTACAGTCCTTATGGCTCTCTAAGCTGCAGTGTACCTAGAGGTATAACTTTTTATGAATGAGGAAAAAAAAAGTTTTGAAAATTACACCGTGATTATTTCTAGGCTTTTTAGTTATATCTCAGCTTTTTCATTCTGATATCCAGTGTCTCTGCAACAACTTCAAGAGTAAATATATTTAGCTTACTGTATCAGTTCCTCTTTTGGTACGACACTAGTTGTTTCATCTGTCCCTTCAACTTCAGACCATAAAATAGTAATAAATCAGGTAAATGGTAATAAATTGGGAAAAAGGAAGTGGCAAGTACTTCTTTTTCAAGTAATACTCTGGAATAGCTGGATTTAGGTGTACAACTTTTTCTTGTATTGAGTGAGAACGGCACTTAGATCTGCTAAGATCCATCTCAGTACCTCATTCACAGTCTGGAGGTATTCAGGATGTTTATTGGCATAGATAGGACGCAATTCTAAACAGCTGCCAGCTGCAGCTCTTTGTGGCATGCAAACTGCAAGGTGCATTGCTGCAAGGTCAAATCTGAATGAACTATTGTTGCTCCCTTGTTATGTTCTAGTGTTGCATAATTACATTACTTTAATGGATTTTCCCTATTTATCAGTAAAGCAAAATATGTGGGATGTAAAATTATCTATTAATTGGCGCAATTAAGCCAATGGATAAGGATCATGGTTCAGTTGTGATCACGTGAGGTAATGGCTTTATTATGGTACCTGCTGTAGAATCACTATTTGCGAAAGCACAAATTTAATTAAAAATTGATTTGTTTTGAACAGTGAGCTTCCTAGTAAAGGAATAGCTGGAAACATGAAGATAACTAGAGACATATTTAATGGATGGATGAATAGTTGTATAACTGAGTCTAATCCCGCTGGTGGGCTCAGTCATTTTGAAGCATTTTTGGACTCAGATTAGTAGAGACAATTCCACATTATAAACAGTACTTTTGGGTCACAGAAGCAGATGCTATACCTGTTATGCTTAAAATAAGACTTAAATCTGTCTGCAGATTTAAATATTCCACTTTTACTAAGGTTTTCCAATCTCAAGATCACTCCTGAAGTTCAAACACCTTTTTTGGTATTTGAGGACCATATAATTCCAGCAGGTCTTTTCTTACATTTTTTTAGCATAACCTTAGTCTGGTGGTCGAAGTTCACTAAACTGTAGTCATTGAAAACCATTTTTAAAGTAAATATCTATGATAAGGGAGAAGAACAGGACCTGAAAAAATATGCAAGTCTTTATTTTGCTTCTGGGAACACTCTGAGAACACACAGGAAAGCCTCATTTTGTAGCACTGCTCACAATAGTGCTAGTAAAATCTACCAAATAATTCTGCCTATTTCCTGCATTGTATGCTGCTGGTAAGAAAGTAGGGCAATTCACACAAAAGTGTTATTATAGTGTATGGATCATGAATTTGCAGTAAGAGAATAGCTGAAAGAAAATATGTATTTAGCTACTGCTATTTAAATTGCAGTCCTGGTAATCTAAGCCTTCTATGATTACATTGTTTGTGTTATATTATTAATCAGAAATATCCCTTAAATGATTGCACAGGTTAGGCTGGCACTTTTTAGATGTAATTAGTCCTAAATAATGATAAGCCTGTATCTGGCTTGTGCTAATGAACTTTCTGTTGTGTGTATTTTCATTTGTAAAGCGTTTTTGTTTTTTTTTTTTTTTTTTCTGTCATATCTTGGTAATTTGAACTACCTCGGTGAGATTGTATATCTATAGCTATTGGCATTTAAATACTTTATATTTTATATCATTTTTAGTTTAGTTTCTAAGACATATAATAAATGTAATATGGAATTGCCATGTAATTAGTACTGTGCTTTTACATTAGACAATGAATAATTAATATTTCAGGTTATATCTAGGTTCTATTTTGAGATGAAATTGTGAGATTTCAAGGTATTCTTTCACCCACATCATTAAAAACCTGCTGGAGGATTTTCTTCTGGGTCTATTTTGGTTTTATGCAGAACATATTACATGCTGAAAAAAACTCCATGCCCCCAAAGACTCAAGTTAAAGGAAATCTCTGTAGTTCCACTCATGAAGCGGCTGAAATTCTACACTTTCATAATTTTGTGGAAAAGCAAGAAATCAAATCTATCTGTAATTTTATTTTATAAAAAATACTATTACGGTTTCTCTGAAAATATGCTTGTGGGTATATTTGAAATGCACTGGGAATATGAATGCTTGATGGAATTAAGTGCAGACAGTGAATCATGGTGATCAGATATTCTCCATTAACAAGCATTATCTTTTAAAAGGACTAATTTTTGTAGCTCAAAACATCAGTCACTTTTGTTTCAGATTTTAATGAAAGAATTCACTTCTGGCACACAGCTGTAATGGACAAAGAGGATGGAAGCAAAGGGCAGTGTGTTTCAGTTAATCTAAATAGATTAATGATATTCAGGCTCAATTTAAATGTCATTCTTGTTGTTTTCAAGTCTAGCCAGAGTCCTTTAGAGATGTTAGTTGGTGGTTTTTTTCAGCATAGACTGGGAAGATGAGTGTGTCCCAGTTTGATTGGTACCTGCTGCTGTCCTGTGCTGCTGCAGTTAGGTCAGCTGAACTTCACACAGCTTTTGACTCTCCCGCTGTTTTTCAGTGCTAATTTTAAGCAGTTTATTAAGTGAGAGTGAATTTCTCATGGCTCAATGTATTCCTGTGAGCCTTTGATAATTGGAATAATCACTTTATTTCCACTTCCATTCATCTAAGCTGCTTAAGTAGATAGTACAGTAGGCTGAGGCAATGAATGATTTCTTCTTTCCAGCCGTATGTCGGTCATGCAATATAACTACAAATCAGAGCTAGACAGCGTGCCAATTACTACTTCCAAAATGTGTCTCTCCCACAGAACTTATTTATGCACACTGCTAATTAGCCACTGAGATTTTTGTTCACTGGAGGAGAACGGATCCACATGCATGGCGCCGCAGGAAGCCTTAAAGTATGGGCAAGGCTATCTGTGTCCAAGGCCCCAGGCCTCCTGCTTCTCAGCAAGACATTCTGACTTACAGTAATAATTTACATTTTAAGATAAAATACTGCCACAGGTGTTTGTGAATTGTAATTTCAGACCTTACCTGAAGAAGGGCATGAGGGATTTAGGCAGAATCAATATGAATAAAAGTCTGTTCCAGGAAAATATACTGCCTTTTCCCATTTTCATCACTCAGAATTTTCTCGCAGTCCTGAGGAGCCTTTGAAACTGTCTATATTTAGGGCTTTCCAAAGTAGCAATTCACTCTTACTTTTGTTTCTTTTGTTTCCTTTCTTAAGCATAATGTATTTATTTTTTTGTTTCAGATACTTCACCCAGGAAAATATGTGCTTCTGCTATCTTGTCTAACCAAGCCTTCTCATTTTCACCACTTACACACAAACACCCCATATAGAAATAATGTCTATAGAAGTAGAATAATAACAGAGACATATCTCTGCGCAGAGGTATAGCACTTGTTTCAAACAAATAGCAAATTGGTGAGAAATGGATGAGAGATGTAACAGTACAATACAGTCAGCCATAACTGGGGAAAAATACAGAAGCTAACTGAGGAATAAGAAAGAGAGCAACCATGATGGAGAAGTTGTTGTAATCAAGCTGACCTGCGTAGGATGCAAGGAAATTGAAAGCATGAGGAGCAAAAGGAAAGTTGTCATTGAATCAAAATTTAGTGAGTATTTTAGGTAGAATCAAGATTTCAACCTGTAATTGATCTTTTGCTCCCTTTCCCCTTCCCGTTCTTCTCTCCTTGTTTGCATGTGGCAAACAAAGTGGCAGCCGCACCTTAAATGTGGTTTCTTGTTTTACTCAGTTGCTGTTCTTTGTGGTGTCATTTTAAGAGTAATGTCTACTGAGTGGCCTCACCTCAAAGATCCTCAATTATGCTCTATACCACTTGTGTTCTTTCTGAGCCCATAAATCCCCCTTTTTACAGTGGCACAGCATCATTAGCATGAGCACAGAATACTCTGCTCTCTGTGATCCTCTGCCACTGTGGGGGTCTCTTAGTAGGAGCTTAGAAGTGAATAACTTTGGCCATGCAGCTGAGGAGGGGATGAAAACAATATTGTTTAAAAATTACCCCCTAAGTGCCTGCCTTCCTGTTCTCCTGTTTTACACCAAGAGTGAGAGGCTTCTGCCTTTCTCTCTGAGATCTGATGGGGCGTCCTTGCTAGGGAGGATGCCATGCCCTGAGGTACCCTAATAGGTGCCAGTGTTGCAGTCCTGAGTGGGCAGCATAAAGATATGGGTATTTATGTACTCATTTAGGAAGCTCCAGCTTTATGGAAATTTCATAGGATGTTTAAGGGACAATGATTTATTAGCCACTGTCAGGAAAATCTCTATAAGCAGGAAGGAAAAATTGCAGAAGTTGTGAAGTAGGTGAGG
This sequence comes from Phainopepla nitens, assembly GCA_013400175.1. Lineage (NCBI taxonomy): Eukaryota > Metazoa > Chordata > Aves > Passeriformes > Bombycillidae > Phainopepla > Phainopepla nitens. The sequence goes on along the minus strand of VXBQ01000259.1, from coordinate 277,864 downwards.
CAATAGAGGAGAAAAAAGAAAGCACACAATCTCACAAGTGCATATTTTATTCCAAATGTTGGAGGCGCAGAAATTATAGTCAGGGTAAATTAAAGCATTCACATAACAGAGTGAAACTCAGAACGTAATCTAAACTTGTGATAATGGTATCATCTATGATAATGATATGCTTTCAGGTTGTTTTTATATATTTCCAATGCCGACTGAACAAAACCAATAAATTCACGTTTCTACTCCTAGGAAAAGGAGAAGCATGGCACTTGAATAGCTTCACAAGTTAGTTTTGAAAAGCCTACAGTTGAATATCTAGTTGTTGGCAGTAATGCTCCTCTGCATTCTCCGACCTATGTGGGAAATTTTAAATATGAGTTATTACCTGTATGAAGCCTTCCAAGAGAAGATGTAAGTAAAGGTAACTGATAGTCACTCATTTATCACTGGCCATAAGAGAAAGTGGCAGCCAGAAGCTTATTCATTTTGATCTTTAAAAAATGCTGTCACACTGTCGAACATGCCCAGGCAATGTTTTCTAGATCATTTTTCATATCTGTTTTCCAATTCACAGAAACAGCACAGATTGAATGGGTTAACTTTTAAATAAATTTCAAGTTCTTTTTTACTCAATAGCAAATGAGGATTTAGTTTACTAAGCAGCTGTGCCATGAATTGTAACAGCACAGCTCAGGTAGAAAGAGATTTTGACACTCCTGAAGACAGGAATGAGCAGACCAGATACAGACAGATGGGAAACTCATTTAAGTAGCTTCATTGTAAGTCACAAAACCAGTGTGGTTTTATATATTCTGAGGGAGGAAGAAAAAGCATTCCTTTAGTATGTTCATACCAACTTAAAATAACATTGTGCAAAGGACCATGGAGGTATGTGATTTAGGTCTAAATGAGAGTTCAGCCAAGATGCCAAGATTAAAACATGATAAATAAGATGGAAATAAGAGTGTCACGACAGCTCTGCAGGTGCCAGGGCTACCACCCCGTGCAAATCTGTCTTGCTGGGCTTGATAGTTAAGACCAGTTGTGGATTTACCTCTTACCAGAGTTGTAATGCAGTTTTTGGTGAGAAGCAGAAAAGAGGGGCAAATATAATGATATAAAGATTCATAGAACTGTAATTTTGTGGTAAAAGCTATATATTTACAGGACGGTCAGCAGTAGAGCATGCAATGGAAATGGCTAGCTGTTTCACATAGTCAGTATTTTTTAGGCTGTTCAGTCAGCCAGGTTCTTAAGAAAAATCTATTGAGCTGTTAAAAGAGCAGTGAAAATACTATTTTTATGTGAAGCAAAATATGCTGAGATACAAACAAAAATGTAATACGCAAAAACTACAATAGGCTGTTTATTAGAAAAATGGTTAAGAATCACTTTTGCTGTGAAGGAAATGCATTATACACAGCAGTGGTACTGAAGGTATACACTTCTCAAATTAGGTTTACACTTTCAGATTAGAAAAATTAGTTGAAAATGTGTTGGAAAATGTGAAATTTTCCTTGGGAGCTTAATAGCTTGTTTGCATAAACCACAAAATAATCAAACAAACCTGAGGCTGGCTTTTAAAGTACACACCAAGGAAATCATATACTCTATTCTTGTGTTATTTTAAGAGAAACTTTAATTGACCTCACAGTGTGGTGGTGTAAAATGTATGTGATATAGTTAGATAATGAGATAGGCTGTTTAATAAGACGTTAAGAAATAAATAGCAGATGTGGTAATAAACAGAATCAGTGTAAAACAGGTAAGAAAGTATCCTTAATGACTCATGCACTACACCATGTCATTTTATACTTAAATTAATGATGCAATTTAAGAAAAATGCTTAGGTGCTAGTAGAAGTCGTATCAATTGTATTGATAGCTTAAAATTTTATTAAAACATGAGTGACTAATAAAATATTTTATTATTAAAATCTGTTTTTTGTGTTCTTGGGGGCAGTTTAAGTTCACAGAGCTTGATGGCACACTAGTTCTCTTTGAATTCTGATCCGAAGGAACTTGTGCTTGTCTGTGTTGTTGTTTAGATATTTCATGAAATCAGATAACCTAAGCTGAAGGCAAAGATTTCATAACAGAGTTCCAAAATCAATCCGTTGGAACTAACCATCTACCTTTTTTGCCTATCTTTAGTTAAAGACACATTCCTCATACCCTGCTCTCACTTTTGGCTCTTTCCTCTTTTTCTTTCCTCTTTTAAATCACCTGGAGGGAAGAGTCATAATTGTGCACAGTTCAAACTTCACTTTGCACATTTGCTGTATTGCAAAAGGGATGGAGGTCATGTATAATTGCAGAAGAGCTCAGAAGGCTTTCTCACCCTCACAGAAATAAATAATTTTATAAATAATTATATACTCTATGCTGTGTTTCTGAATGCTCTGAGTAAGAAGTGACACACTGAGCACATACACTAAATTTTCTACCCCTTCGCTATTGAGTTGCAGTGAATTGTTTTTTTCTTGTCTTGAGCTAACATTTATGTGTTCACAAAACTGCCATATCTCTTGATGCAATTTTCAGCTTCAATAGCAAGTAAGGTCTAGGAGTAAAAATAAACTAATAAACTATTTCCAGAAGCAAGAGACAAAGCTTTTTGTTGCAAAGATACCTGGGTAAGTTTCATCCAGATTTTAAACAGTGCTAATGCCAAAATGTCCAAGAAAACTTTGTCAAATACAGTGCACAAGTTAAGCACCTATTCAAAATTAGTCCTGATGGTAACACTGTGAAGACCTAGGGGAATAGTTCTGTAGCCATATAAAGTTGTTTATGTGCCTGTAATTAAACAGTAATCAGTCAGTGCTTGACATTTTAGCACTTCAGCTGGCTGCGATGCAAAAGTACCAAATTCAACTACAAATCCCTCATTAAACTCCCAGTAAAACAGGATTACTTACTGCTAGGACTGTCAATATGCATTTTGTTTTAAATAATAATCAGAGAAATTATTGTAGTTCATTCTATAAATATGCATATTTTCTCTATCCATTTTTTTATTTTTTAGCTGTGACAAATTAAGTAGGATGAAGTCATTGAGCATTTTCCTTAGAAATAATGCACAGCTTTGTGCCAGTTTAAATCTTTCAATTATAAAGAAAAATTAAGATGTGCTGTGGAGTGAAACTACAATGGTGAAAGATTAATTAGCTAATATTTGTGAAGCTCCGAAGATAAATCAGGCTATGCAGTGTGTGTGTGTTAAGTATTGCTGTAACAGGGTTGCTAAATGCACAGTTGAGAGTTAGTTGGAGGGATGAATTTTTTCCCAATTCACTCACTTGTTCTCAAATCTTCCATATTGTGAGGACTTGTAGGCACTCATGATAATCTCACTGGCACTGGTGGATCGATACTACTCAATTAGTTCAGCCCACACTTCTTTCACAGTCTATTAGTGCCTCTACATGTCTCATCACACTAAATCCTTCGGGGGGGGGTGGGGGGAACTCAATGATGAATCATTCCTCATTTGCAGTTCCTTGGCTATGGAAGACAATTTAGCAAATTGGTTGTTTTGGGGGCAGCAGTAGCTGGTGAAGAAAAAATTCCTTATGTAAAGTGAATGATGCCTGTACCTAAATGTTCCTGCCCAAGCAGAAACCAAACTGTGACTTCTCAATAGGAGAGCTGCAACAGTGTGTGGACCTCTTAGTATACAAATCAGAAATGTCACAGTCATATCAAATAAAGTGCCAGTCCAGTATAAACTCACTCTTTGGTTCCAATTATCTCGACAGGTCAGTTTTGTCTGGAAGGACTTACCTGAGTTCAGGCATAGCCTGGCCGTAAGTGCCATAAAGACATTTCAGCATAAAGACATTTCTTTTATTCAGATATGAGGTGTTTCCTCTTTTGCTACCATTGGATAATCTGCAAAATCAAGGTTTGACTTAATAATAATAACAGTGGTAATAGTACTACTAATAATAACTGGATGTAGGATCTGTCCTCCCACCTAAGAAATAGTAGTCTGAACCACTACTCAAAGAAGCTGTAAAAGGAACATGCAGTTCTCAGTATTAATCCAGTGATAGTTTCTTTTCTTAAAACCCACTAACGTTATATTTTCAGTATTTTAATGTAATTTGTCATTAAATTTGACATGTTGTTCACAGCTTTTTAATGAGTCTTTGCCATAAATCTGAAGAATATGTTCTCTGAATTTTTCACTTAATTACATCTATGTAGCAATCTATTTTGACAGTGATAACATCATTTTTTCATACTAATTTCACTAGTGTATCTTGTAGCCATTTAGTGGACAATTCAACATTGTCCTGGTAGGCACATTTGTAGCCTTAATGTCTTCAAACTTGTATATTTACTTTGTATTTCAGTATCAGACTTTCTTTCCTGTTTAGCAGAATTATCTTTCTCGTCTCTCACACACAGGTTGGGAAGGTTAGTTGGTTTCCTGCTCTATGCAGAAGTAGGAAAAAATTGATAGTGCTTCCTGGTTTTGCTTAGCCCAATGACAGTGTCACGCTACCTGGTGAAACCAGAGGAACTGGAAAACAGCTGGGCAGTGATGCCTTTGTGGAGAACACTCTGTTTCTGATCCTGTCTTGCTCCTGTCTGAGGAAACCAGCTAAGACTTCTCTGTGAAACCAGCAGACCTTGGCTGCAGTTATAGCTATTCACTACAATTGTAGTGAATATTGAAAACTAGGACACTTGTGAATATTTTAGTTCCTTTTCTGTAGACGTCAGAAGGAAGTTCCAGGTTGCTGCATGATAAATAATAGAGACTGTGATTTATTTACTATTTATACACTCTGCGTTTGTCAGAAGTAAGAGCGCAAGTGAAAAGTCCTGTGTCACCAAAAAATTTTCCTTACCTCATCACAGTTAAGCTGTAGCTGCAGCATGGCTTTTTGCTCAAGAAGGGTTTGCAGAATTTTAGTCTCTAGTTCACTTAACCTCTTTAGAGCTGTGTAGAGCTGTCACACTTAAAAATCTGGGAGATACCAAGCTCCTTTTGTGAAACAGCTTGGAGAGTTTTGTTTTAGTTCTGCTGGAAGGCCTGGAAGTGCCTTCAAATGCAATGTGAATTAGTATGCCCAGTATGAGTTATATTCTTTGATTTTTACATTTTTAAGGACTCTGGTTCTGATGTACAGTAAAAAAAAAAAAAAAGGAATAATTTATCTGCTCTTTAATTATTAGAGAGATGGATGGTGTAATCTGATGTTATGGGAGGATGTGTTCATCTTTTCTGCTGGCAGAAAAGCAGTGGGATAGTTGAAGGATAAATGTTCAATCAGAGAAATTCTGATTTTGTCACTGCATACAGGGAGTGGACTTCTTTTCTGCTGAAAGAAAGCCTCTGTCTTCCTGGAGCTGTGCCAGGAGCTCCTGAAAGCTCCTGAAACTCCTGAATTTTAAATATGCTCTATACCATCCATCTGTAAGTGGCCGTAACTGGAAAATTTGAGTTTGATTACAGATTTTCTAATTTTAAAACAGTGTATGTTGATTTACTGCACATTTATTCCTGTTGCTGGAACCCTGAAGAAGGTATCTTTTTCAAACTTAGAAATACTAAGAAAAGTTACCTGATTTTTTTTTCAAAATAAGTTAATTCCAAAACAGCATTTCTGTAGATACCAATTGCATATTGGTAAAGATAGTGTTTGCTATTTGCCTCTGGTATTTAATAATAATTTTACTCTTCATTAATAAGAATGTTTCTTTTCCCCTTCTTGATATTCCCATGTTTTTGCAACTACTTTGAGGGAGCAATGCATGGTCACGATGTAGACCAGCAAGTTCTCCTATCTGCTGGGTTCAATGTTTCATTTATATTTATAGATTTTTTGTTGCTGATGTTGAGAGATGTAATGTTGTAGGAATGTGGTTGGAGTGTGCTTTTTTAAATCTGCAGTTATTTAGATTTTCTAATTTCTGTGTTTTCTAACAAATTTTCTCATCAATGACTTTATTCATCATTGGGTTCTACAAGAATGAAAACCTTGGTATTTTTTGCCTAAGTTTGTATCATGCCACTTAGTCTTCAGGTTAGGCAATTTTCTGATAGGAAGTAACAGCCATAACAGCACTCATGCTTCAGCTGAGTATCTTGGGACTGGATCTGAGCTCGTGAAAGTTTTTGCTTATTTTTGCCTCATTAAAGTTCTTGTTTTAAAGATATTTTGCTGCTGTTGACTGGTCTGCAGTCTGTGATAGAACAGGCAATTTACAATCCCCTGGAACATCTCTGTCACATCTTTGCAACACTTCTCTGGTATACATTTGTTACTGTTGTCACAATTACTACATGTTGATGTTTCTTCTAGATTAAATGAAGTTGTACCTTATATTGATCTAAAACTACAGTGCTTGTACTGCCATTCTGCAAAGTGATGACTTTGTAAAGTGTTTTTTAATGCAGTTGCTTGAACTACTCTTCTATTTCCCAATAGATTTAGAAGTGCATTTAGATTTACCACCTTATCTGCTTGTGCAGCCCAGAGCCCAGGGCCACAGCAGGGATGGGGGGCTGGAGTTGAAACAGGGTCACCTGAGAGGTGACAAGACTTCTGTGACATTCAGGGAGGTGCTTGATGCACACCAGTGGCACCCATTGGGCAGAGGGGGCAGCAGTTGAGAAAGGGCCACCAAAGTCTTGCTCACATGGAACCTCTCTGATGAGAGTGGCTGGCCTTGTCTTCACCCATTACCATTAGCCCAAGAGAACACTGTTTTCTCCACGTCAGATATCCTCTTTATTTCTAATGTAATTCAGTTGCTGTTGAATTCCCACCTAATTCACACTTGCTGTATTCCCTTTGTCCCTAAATCTCCATGACGTTGTACCATAAACGCTTCAGCCTCTGTTAAATCTTAATGAGAAGAAAACTGGCTTGAATTAACCAGGTCTGGCTGTATCAATATTTTAGCAACGTAATTTAAGACTATATGTAAAATGTGAGTTGTAATTCAGAGAATTATCTACTGTTCTGTAATGAGGGGAGGGAAAAAAGATAGCATTTTAATGCCTTTTAGGGCTTTTTGAAATTAAGTTCTCCCTTGGTTGTACTTGCAATCAAAAGGATTTTTATATTTTTATTTTATTTCTGTTTCATCTCCTAGCTTTATAGAAAAGCTCTCCAGAGCAGTGGAATTAAACTAAGATAAAATAGTGGGGTATTGCTGAAATTAAGGACCAAATTGTCATGCTTCCTCTAGATAAAACTAAGTGTCTGTTAAGGCCCCTTTGTTCCCTGAGATTTATATTTAATGGTGGAACCACTTCTGTTTCTTTTCTTATTGATAAGTTTTTGTAGCTTAATAGGGGTGATGTAATCACTTCAGTCTCATTCCTGGGAGGGGCATGGCTAAACTGTTTTGAGACATATTTTTTTATTTCCCTTCAACCTTGTGCTCAGGGATTGTGACAAAACACCCCAGCCCATCGATCACAAATGAATTTGTGTTTATGTGACAGTTGCTGCCATGTATAATCTACCTTTTAAATAAATTGTGTATCACAAGTATAATACTTACCTAACAAGCATGACATACTTAAGGGTACCTATAGCTTTTCTTTAATGTTTATTTGCCTAGAGCTGGTTTGGAAAATACTTTCTCACCCTAATGTAGTATCTCCAGAATTTTCCCTAGTGTATTGAAAAATATTTTTAACGGAAATGCCAAAGGGCACATCTGCACCCAGCCTTTGTAATCTGATATCTACCAAGTCTAGGCTTGATTGCAGCCATCTTAGCAAAATCTGATGAACTAGCAAAGAGTTTGGAAACAAAAAATATCCCAGTAAACTCTATTTTCTTCTCAGAAGATGTCAGCTACACACACTGTCCAAAGCACACTAGTTGAGTTTACAGGCTACCCAGAACAAAAGTAATGAATTCAAATGTTGAAAAAAATTAATTCCTTTCTTGATTGTTTTCAAGAAAGTTATTCCCCAATAATAAGCAAGTTTTTAGAATGGAGCTGTTCCGCCCCTGTTAACTCTAAGTGTCTTCTGAACATGAACAAGGAAACTGTTACTGCTTATGAAAATTGTGACATCATGTCACCTTCTCTTGGCTTTCACCTTCGTGGCTGAGTTATGATGCCTTTGACCATTTCAGTCTTTGTCAAAGCACAGTAGTCCTGACACAGCAGAAATTTTACTCTCAAAAAAAATAAAAGTTCCTTTTTCAAACTGGACCTATGCAGAAGTTTTGAGTTCCCATTTGGCACTTGGTAGGGAACTGGGCCAAGTGTGTGAAAAGCTTTCTAAAAGGCCAGTTTCTTCACTGACTTTCATGGTGTAAAACTGATACAATGGATTAGGTCTCATGAAACCTGCTGACAAATTTTGCAGATTTTCACACTCAGGTTTCTATCTCCATGCAAAGACAAGCAAAAAGAAAAAGAATAAGTATTTCACAACTGCAGTTATCATCAAACATCATCTGCAATCCTATTAAGAATGAGAGAGAGAACATCGTTAGTTTTGCATGCAGTTGAAAAAAAAATAATATTGCTTTGAAAAATTTTTTTTCTAAGTATTGTGGTTTGCATCATCTCTTTACAAAGGAGGAGTGTGATCTGAGCTCAGCAAGAAAGATCCAATCCTGTCTGTGAGCCTTCTCCTCCAGAGTAAATAAAAAGAATTTATGTGAAAAGATTTTTCAGTAGGTCTGTGGTACTTTGTCTCTTTTTGTCTCTTTGGAAGTGCTTTGTTTTCATGCAGTAAGCATGAGTCAGTAAACAGTCATACACATTGACATAAAAAATACGAAATTCTGGTTTCTGGTCCCAGAGACTCAGTCATTCATTTGCCATCTTTAGTTCACAATATATTGTTTCTCCTGCCTTATTTCATTCTTAAATTCCATCTTAAAATATTACAGAGTTTGGCTGAATACATGAGATCTATTAGCCAGAATCACTAATTTTCCAAACTACTTCTGAGGGCTTGCAAAATCTCTTTTTGTGCCAGCTCCCTTTTCCCACTGTGTTCATTAATAAAGACCAATGCGTTTGTGCACTCTTTATCTTTCTTAACTGGTACATGTCAGGCAAGCAAAACTATAAAAAAATGTCATCGGTTAATGAGTTCATTATATATACCCAAAGCAGGACCAAAAATATTCCACATTATCATGCTGCAGTTGAAATGACTATTTTAGGAGTTTCTGTTGCTTCATGGTCTACCAAATGAAGCCTCATAATTTTCCTTTATGATTTTAACTCTCTTGAGTTTCTGAACACCCACTTCCTGTTTATTGGGCTATTCATTATGTAAAACCCTTTTTACTTTATAAAATAACAAAAAAAAAATCTGTTCCCTGCGTATTAACAGTATTACTAATTAATATATTTTATGAACTGAAAATATGGTATGTTGCCAGTTAGTATATTAGAAAGATTTATAATACAATTGACCATCTGCTAGTTATATTCTGTGGTATCGGCCGGCTCTATTAGTAGAGGTAAATACTGCCTTAAATTGAAAAGGCTGTTGTTCATAGTATTATTAAATTTTTGTTGTTTATGCTCTCTGTACAGCCCCACAGCTTCTTTTATAACTTCTATTAAGAAAATAAGATCAATTACTTGGTCTAAGTGCTCTTATTTTTATTAAGAGGACGTGAATCTATGAATCCTATATGCTGACTAGTATCTTGGCTCTCCAGTAGTCTAATTAATAAACATACATTTGCTCATTTTGTTGGAGCAAGTGTATTGGTATAATGTAATAATGCTTTACTGGTGAATGAAACTTTCCAAATCTTCAGCTTGATTAATTTCTTACCATGAAAATGAAGTGTATTTCTTAAAAAGGTTATTCCAACAAGAACTTAATATAGCTACTTTTTTTTCCCATTAATACATTTCCATAGAATTATTTTCCTTCGTTTTGTCTTTCAATTAGCCCTTTGGAATATTGCAGTTAGAAACTTTTTTGCATTTTTAAAATGAGATGATCACTTTTTCTATTTTTTTTTATGTGAATTGATTCCATTCTGTTCACAGACACACTGAAATGTTGCCCAGAATTGTAGCTGAGTTACCTTTACACCAAAATGTCTTTGCTGCAGGTAGCTTTTAAATGGTAATTATAGAAGCTTTAGAATATTATTTAGAAATACTGCATTTTGTCCTTTGGACGATACATCCTATTTTCCCAGCTTAGATTAACTCCTTTAACACAGAGGTAAAACAAAAGTGGGCCTAAAATGTTTCATGAGTCTCAGTTTGTATAGGTAATATATACTGAATTATATTAAATTCTAATTCATATTATTATTCCTCTGTATGTCATTTTCTCTCTCTGATTTCCAATCCATTTGGTATTTGGACACCTAAAGAAGCTGAAGCACTCTAGGGTTTTTTTCAGAGCCCTAAAGGGGAGTTTGCTTTTGTTACTCATTTCTGGGAACACCTGTGCACTGTTGAGTTTAATTGGGCTACAGCTGGTGCCACTGATGTGTGGAGCGAGCAGGGCTTTGCAGCCCGACTGGAAATCTTGACATTGTGTGTCATTGTCTGGCTCCTAAGCTATTGCTGTACTCAGGTAAGTTAGAAGGCATTCTAATTTTTAGGGAATTGCACTCTCTGTGGCCTGGTGCACCTGGTTTAGGAAGATCAATGCTGTGAATTGTGAGTGCATTGCACCCTAGGGCAGAACAAGTCTGCTGGACACCCACAGGGTTGGGTTGCTGTTTGCAGAAGTTAGGTGGTCATCTTAGATCTTTAAAGTGCTGAGGAGAGTTTTCTTAAAAAAAAAAAAAGAGAGAAGAAGTACACATTTTGTGGCTTTAAAAGTGTGATGGAAAGCAAACTACCTATCTCCTGTCTCAAGGAGATTCTAGAGGACTGGTGTAGTGCAAGAAAGAGAAAATAAGGTGGAACTAATGCACCAAAAATGCTGATCAGAAATGAGAGAAATTTGAAAACAAAATCTATTTATGGTTATTTTTTTTAATCTGTGGAATATATTAAGTTTAGAAATGGTAATAAAACAAGTAACATTGAACCTAAATTATAAGAATTCCTGTGCTGAAGGATTGAAAAAAAAATCAAGTAAGAAAATCAGGTTACCATTCCCTGCGTGTGAGATATGGCCTAGTGTTCATTTTCTTACACACCTTATTTCCATAGGTTTGGTGGCTGTTTTACACAGGCAGTAGCCTTTCTTCATCACTGCATGAAGAAGTTGCAGACAGTGGCTTGACTAATAAATCAAGTTCACCAACTTTTGTAGTTATGTTAAAATTGGTTCAAAGCACACAGTACCCCCATGTGCCCCCTCACAGAGAAGAGGTGGAGGGGGTGTGTGATAGAGCAGTAGGTCTGGCTACTGGCTCTGGTCTGCTAAAGAGCAAAAGCTTGGCTTGTACAGCTGAAAAAAATTCAGCATAAAATTCCTGTGGTGGCCTTGAATTACCACAGACAGACTTAGCCATTGGCACTTTTTGAGGACGTGCTGCCAAAGGACCAGCTGCTTCCTGTAGGAGACCAGCCATCTGGAGCTTAGAGAGTGATCCCTTTGATAGACATCTCTGGCAGTGGATGGTTTGCTGCATGCAGTTTTTCCTCTTTTTCTTTTTTTTTCCCCCTTGAAGTTTTGGAGGATTTCATACAGTAAACTTTGTGGAGGGATGTTAAAATATTTCTCTTCTCTCTGGGTTGACAGTGGGGGAAGTTAATTGAGTAATTGGTTGGGATTCAGCCTTAAATAACTACAGTTCAAAGTTAGCAGCTGTGGCAGAGGACTGAGGGTCATGTCAGAGAGTAGCAGCCAGAAAGTATGTGAGTAGATGCAGTCTAATACAAGGGGGGTGAAATGATTGTGTTCCTTACAGGAATCTATTAAGTAGCATTTTGTTTGGTATGTGATTAAAGATTTAAGAGAAAGAACTTGAAACATGATGAAATCCTCTGTTGAGCTGGAACTGCTGAAGAAAGCAATGAAGTAGGGAGTGATTTAGACAAGTTTGGCTTCAAGCTGGATAGATGGATTTCCAGTTACACGTAGAAAAATATAGAATAACAGTAACACAGGATAAAGGAAGTAAAAAGGAACATGCACTCACTAGCCAGAAGTTAAAAAATACTGGACAAGATGTCAGTCTGGAGACAGGAGTAGGTGGAATTGTAAAATCCCTGTGGTAGAGAGCAAAGAGGCTGCATTCTCCTTGTGGGGTCTAACTGCTGACTCAAAAGATGTAAAGATAAAAGATATAAAAACAAATCTGATGCAGATTGTGGATCCCCTTCATCCTAGCAGAGCATGATAGATAGATATGCTTGATAGATTTTGGCCTTTGACCTTCTCTTACAGGGTAGTTTCAGCTCAGTTTATTCTGGAAGTGTTCCTGAGGCAAAGCAGGGTCCACATGGTGACCGTGAGCTGTGTGCTATGGTGGGAGGTCATTCACACCCTTCTGCAAAAAGCGGAGCTGGTCCCTGGGAGTTTCTGCTCCAGTTCTCTTAGTTATAATAATAAATATTCTTAAGACAGTACAATCCTGAACTATTTTCCTGAACAGCAGGCGAATGTCTAGGGAGAATTGGTCCTTTTAAAAGCAGCCTTACTGGTGAGGGCTAGAAGCAGGAGGGCAGCACATCCCCCATTCCAGTGGATGCAATGGTAAACCAACTGTTTGTGAATATTTTGCCCCGATTTGCTTTATGACTTTGCTTTACACTTTAGTGTCTCTATCATCTTGGCTACCAAAGTGGAAGTTCTTCAGATAACAATGGTCCTTGCCATGACTTGCACAAGTCCTACAATAGCAGGACCCTGCTCTCGCTCGAGATGTCTCTGTACTACTCACTTTACAGAATCATTCAGCTATTTGTTTTCACAGTGGTATCAAGGAGTTCACAAATCTTGTGCCAAAGGCATAACATTTAATTAAATGAAAAGCTTTGTTTTATTTTTATTTAATTTCCTACATAGCTCTCATTCTTTGTAGTACAGCAAAATAATAAATAGTTGCTACAGATAATTAAAAGTCGTAGTGCAATTTAATTATTCCACTTTCTGGAAACACTATTTGTTTTTTGCAGTCTTCAAGACAAGAGAGATAATTTCTTTACATAAAGGTTATATTATTAGGAAATAATAGGAGAATTCATCACAATCTAGTTTTACTCTTTGAGAGCTTCAGACTCTAAATTCTTTTACTTTATGGTGGTGCGTGGGCCTGGCATAGGTAAAGCACACATGAATCTTTACAAATGATAACTCACTAAGAAAATTATTTTTGTCACATGGGGGAAGCTGTGCCATGCTGGAATACAGGTGATTGTTTCGGAAATGTTTTTTATGAAGTGATGCAATAGTCTTACTGCCGTGCCAAATGTCACCATTATTCTTCCTGCTGTGATTGCTGCAGCTATGAGAGATTACCCAACATGTGTTGCCCACCCTCTCTGGAAGGATTAGTAAAGCCACAGCCGGAACAGTGACTAGAAATGTGTGTCTGGACAGCTCTGCCAGTTCTGTTCTCTCAACACTGAGCCACATTTGCTGGGCCTGGGACACACTTTTGTTTCTGCTGCAGATGCATTGGTTTTTGACAGCAGCAGCAAGCAGGGCCAGTGTACTCGAGCGTCATGTCGTATTTTGATGTGGTCCACAGGGAAGAAAATTTCCATGCCTTGCTGTCTTGCTATTGTTAAGAGCAGCAGTTCCTAGCTCATTCATATATGACATTCTTGAAGAATCACAAAGAAAAGCCAAGGTAGAAATCTGCGTGCTCTGTTCTGAAGGCTGGTGGAGCAAATTTGGGAACTATGAATGTGTGATTGCCCAGAGTCTTTAACCCTGCCCTGGGCATTAGTTCTTGGCTGCAGTCAGAGGTAGGATGCTGGGTTGCTACGATTTTACCTATTTCTGTCTGTGTTTTCTGTTATATAAGCAGCAGGCAGGATGCTTGGAAACTCTTTATGATGGAGCAAATGACAGTCAAAACGAAAAGAAAAAAAGACAAGATTTAAACTCATGGAGGTGCCAAATGATAATAGAATAGATTTTACAAATTTATTTTCTTTTTTCCCCAAATGATACTGCAGGTGGTCCTTCAGAAGATATAGCAGTGATCTGTTAGGATTAGACCTGCAACAGATGAAATAAAAAAAAAAATCAAAACATTGAAGCATGAGCACTGAAAGCTAGTTGAGGATGAGAAATGTTAATGTTACTGGATCTATCAAAAATACCAAATGATAAAACTGTACATTAATGCCTTTGTTCAAAAGTTAATTCAGTCTGAAAACAATATGTCATCTTTTTGTGTAATATCAGCTTTCCATTTGCGTTGTTACAAAGTTTTGCAGATACCTGACTTTATCAACAGAGTGTTTCAGATTTATCAATTGATTGAATGGCTCTCCCCATAAAATGGATCTGGCTACAGATGTGAGCATAGAGAAAAAAATACTCTTTTCAAATTTAAATACCTGAAAAATAAGTAAGCAATAATTTTTTAGCTCAAAGATAATTTTTGACTGAAAGGGTTTGTTTGGGAGTGTTATCAGAGAAGTGGAGTTAGGTATGGAAGCTGGAACCTAAAAGTAACAATTTGCCTGTGCTATAATATCTGTTATATATTGTTATATATGTAGTTTGTTAGGTCTTGTTCACACATTTTCATTTCTTGTATTAAGTTTAGACTAAAAACAGCTGGTTTATGCCAACATTGTAATTGCTTGCTTAGAAAGGCTTTTCCTTCTATCAGTTTTCATCAGTTTTTCTTTTCCTTTGCAGCTGATACAGTAGGTACAGTATTCAAGATGTTATTCTAAGTAAAATTTAAAAATAAATAAATCATGCTATGTGCCTCCTGTAAATAACTTGGTAGTCTTATTTCCCCTCCAAATTACTAATAGGAAAAAGATTCAGTGGTTGAATTCTGAAAGGACAGGTTTTGTAAAATCCATTTTCTTTTATGTGTACACTTCACACCTACTGTTGCAAAACAGGCATTCTTCACTGTAAGTGTTATTTGTTGATGCTTAAAGGTTCAATGACTAATTCAGCCCCCTTACTCTTCATGCTTTTCTGCACACCTATTGAGCTCCCAGAGCAGAGTTGTATCAATAAATTCTGTCTTACTTTACAGCTCCAATTTCATGCCTGGTCTTTCCTAAGATAGATACAATCAAATATAAACAACTGAAAAAAAGAAAATGTCTGTGCAAATTGTTTTATGAAATCTCAGGTGCATGCAATAAGCCCACCCCTCCTGAATTGAAATGGATTGCTAAAACGAGTTTGCAGTCCTTTGATCAGGCAAAAGTTGTTGTGTTGCAACTCTGTCCACCAGTGTGAGGGTGAGAGTTTAGAAATACAGTGAAGGTGCAGAGCACTGTGGGTGCAGACTTTAAAGACCATAAGCACATCAGTGTGTATGTGCATAAATAAAGGATATAATATGATGAGAAATGTAACCACTGAATCCTGCATTTAGGAAGCTTCATGTCTACATGGGTGCACTTCATGGTGGTTGCAGGTAGGTGGATCACTTGCATGTGCTTCTAACTTTCCCATTGTGACAAAATACAAACAAACTCACCCTACCTTAGCTTTAATTGTCAACAATTTTTCAACTTGTTCGTTCACATATTCTTTATGTGAAAAAAAAAAAGCTGATTACGTGCTGAAGGTCAGCAGGGGAAACAATGGTTTTTAACCTTCATTGTAGAGGTATTGTCTATATTGGAAATGTGAGGACTTCTTCAATAACCATAATGTGAAAAGTGATTCATTCCTTAGTGTAGTCAAGATAATCAGAGCCTGTCTTACAATAGAAGGCAGAAGTTTCTCCTCACATGTCAGAAACATTTGGGAACCTGAGTACCCTTGCAGTCAGTGGAATTTAGGGATCCATTATGAACCCATATTCAGTTTTACTGGAAAAGTGAATGACAGGATTAACCATGGTCATTTGAAACCAATTCCAATGGAGGGTTTTGTTGTCCTCAACAACTCAAAGGTGTTTATCATTAGGCTACTTGGCCTTGCCTTAATTATGAGCGTTTATTAGGAGTTAATGCCTGCAATGATTAAATAAAAAAAATATAACCGTATGCTGGAACAGATTATTTAAAACTTATTTCTTGAGAGCTTACTTCCTATGCATTTGTTTCAATGGAGTAATCATCTGGACTCTTCTGAAAATGAAAATCTCTTGGCATTTAAATTAGACTTTCTGCTTTTGCTCAGTCACCAACTTGTGAGACAAATATCTTTGTTCCAAGTGTTCAGGGGAAGAAGAAATGTCCCTTTCAAAAGGGCTGATTGTCTGTGAAAAATGGTAACAATAATTGAAGAGAAAATATGATATAAAGTACTCAAAGTATAATTTAAAGTCATATTTTTCTCTGTGATGAAGCAAAGGGATTTGATTCTCCTAAAGAAACAAAACCTCTGGCTGCAGATGAGCTGTCCATAATGTCTGCAGATTTGTGAGAAGTTCTGTTTTTTTCTGAGTAGCACTAGAAGACCTTGGCTGCTAAATTATTTGCTAGAGCTCAAGGCATATTTAAATATAATTTTGTTTCTCCTCTTCCATGTGGAAAAAAAAGAAAATGTTGACAAAAGTTGCTTGGAAAAATATTTTCTGAAGAACATTTATAATTTAAACACTAGTAGTGCAGCTTCTCCCAGTATGTCCCAAGGGACAAGTCTTTAGGAATTTCCTAAATGGAAAGATTCACACAGGGTAACGTGACAGGCTCATTTATTTAGTGTCCTTTTTCACAAAATTTAGATGTGCTCATTTGGGAGTAAAGTGTATTTAATATTTCTGAAAAAGATGGAATGCTTTGGTTTGCCAGTTTTTATTTTCAGTGAGATCTTCATTTGACAGCAGTGTCTCCACTATTACAATGGATAATTTAACTGTTATTTAGATTAAAAAAAAAACCAGGGTTATGTGAAAAATAGATGGTTGTATCAGGTATCACATAAACACTTAAAAAAGTTTTAATTGTTGCTTCAGTTACTTCAGGCTAAAAATGAGAACAGCTGTACTCTCATCTTTTTCCCCTGACTCTTAGTATCATTCTCTAAATATTATCTATTATTAAACTTGCTTGCTGCTTGTCTTAGTAATGTACTCATTTATGGATGGCAATGCTGAGATATTAGTCCTCTAAAGCTCTCCAAAGGGGAAAAATATTCCAGATAATGTTCCAAATTTTTTTTTAAGTCTTCTCATTTTCTGGGTAGGCCTAGCACATACTGTCAGGTTGGCATATTAGTATTCTTTTTTTCCAAGAGTATTTTCGTGAAAAGTGACCATACATCACTCACATTACCTAATTACATTCTGCTGTTCGTATCTCATCAAGCATGCAAGTTATTGGACCAGCAGTTCCAAGTTATAGCAGATGGAAGTCACTATTTTTATAACTATAAATAGTTAATTTACTGTCGTTCTTTATTCCTCCAGAGGTAGAGAAAAAAAAGGAAGTCAGTTGATAGAGTAATAAAAAGACATTTGCAAGGTTTTTACGCTGGCTTTTACTACTGGCTTTGTGTGATTGATGTTTTTAGATGTTTTGTTGTTTAGTGAGAGCAGTGGAAGCATAATGCAATTTCTGTTATAAGAGTTGTTTAAAATTATTATCCTCCAAATAATTCTATCTTTTTGGAGAATGACATTATCACAATGATCACCTGGCCTCTCACAGTTTGTATCATGTTACTTTCCTTGGTGCCCGCCCTGCGTGTGGGTCAGTGGGGAGCGCGTGCCTGCAGTGAGAAATGCAGACACATGGATGTGGCCGCAGTCAAACGTGATTCACTGCAATGAGTGCATGAATTCCATCTGTGCTCATGCCTCTAAGCTTCTCTGAGGTTTTTCTCTCCAAAACTTTGTATACATGTCTTAAGCGTATGCTTCTGCAGAGTTTCAGTCCTACTGACTGCAAAATACCACTGTGGGGAGATGTGGCATCCCTGCAGCAGTGAGCACACATCCACAACTTACCAGATGTATTGTTGTGTCCTATGCACTGTCATCCAAAGATCACACTCAGGTGCAGGAGCCAGGAAGCCTGTGGTATGATCACTGTTGAAAGCAAAAATTGCTTTTCATATATTTTCAATTGTTTTTCATATGCAAACAAATCTTGATTTTATTCTTTTCTTCCTAATTTAAGAATCTGAAATAGTTTCTCAGCTATAGGAAGATGGCAGTGACCAGTACATGCTATTTTTTTTTAACACTTAGAAATAGAAGTATTGCAATTAGTTTTCGTTTTCATAGCTTTTCAGAATTAGTTGGTTGTCTTAGTTACAGGAAGGGATGTCTTTAACCTGAACAAGTGGTCATTCAGATATTCTGCTTTACAAATAATTTTAATGCAAAGATAGTTGGAAGGATTGTGTTTAGACTCAGTCAAAGAGTTCAAGTTTCGGTCCTCATTGCCTGCTCTGGGATACAGGATATCTGATGCCTGGTCGTGCTGGACCAGGTTTTTATACCTGTCATCACATGATATGAAGGATTTCACCCCACACCAGTCGGGTGTACAGCTTTGATCCTTGGTGTGTATCAGTCTCCTGATAGCATCTGCCTGTAACAAGCTGGGATTTGCACACTCCTACAGATTTTTCTGTATCTTTCCTTCTAGAAGGACTTGTTTAATATAAAGCAATGCACAAATAAATGGTCTAATGGCAGAGTCCTATGTGGCTCCTGTACTCTGAGAAAAAGATTTCTCATTAATTTATGAGACTCCATCCCACTCACAAGCTGCTCGCTTGTTGCAGTAAGTCATTGAAGAAGTCCAAAATTTATTGCATCTGTTTTCCTGTGTAAATTGTGCAATTCTGAAGACAATCTCCTGAGTTAAAAAAATTCTGATGGGTACTCACAAATTTGCTGCACATTCAGTAAGAGATGCTTTGCTGTCTCAGCTGTAGCCTTAACTAAGTACTGTAAAATCTGTGGCCAACTACTGCAGCAATAGAAAGTTGCAATGAAGAAAACCTGTCATGATATGTTGAACCCTACACGTAAGAGAACCTCAGCATATAAAATCAGAAAAGATTTTTTTTCTTGTTTTCTCGCAACTACGATTTTTAATTTAAGTGATTAAAGCATTTGTGATATTTAGCTCCTTGGGTTAACAATGAACAGAGTAATTTAAGCTGCACTGAAGGGCAGATTTTGAAGGTTAACATCTTCTGCATGCTGTTTTGATGAAAGCTTTGATGAAGATATAGTATTCAAAGAAATGAATGTTTATTAATTACGAAGATTCATTGGCAGGTGTAATGGGATTTTAAAAAAAAAGTCGGGGATAATTTTTTTCTTGCTTTTTCTTAACTGTTACAATTTGTACTCAATCTGATGATGAATAATTGAGGTCAGATTTCAGCATTGACCTAAATCAGCTCCCACTGAAATCACTAGGAATTCTAACCATGTTTTGCCACAAAGGTGGCTCTTCTCAATCTTGCATATATGGTTTGGGGTGGAGGTGGGGGTTGTGTCACTGAATGAACTGAGTGATCTTTATTAGTTTTTTTTGGTTCCTCGAGTTAATTTAAACCACTGAAAAATATTCAGAATATAATTTTAAAGAGACAAAAGACAATTAAAGTCCAGTTAGAAAGAAGTGTGCATTCTTAATAGCAACCTAGGATAAATCCTCCCACGTTAACAGCTACAAAGCAGTAAGAGTTGATTGTTTGTGGCTGCATTAATTGTCAGAGATCATCACTTCATGATGAAACATTTCACTTAAAAATGCAGGCAATACTGTAAAAATAAGTGTTGGAAATATTAAAGCCCACTTACCTGAGCCAAATATTCATGTGTTTCACTGTCTGCCCTCTGAGTTACACAGTATGACCTAATTTCCTTCTAGAAAAATTATATGCATTTGGAATAATTAATATTCCCTGCTGAGACCTCTACTAAGTTAGTGTACTAGAAGAAACAAAATTATTTATTTATTTCCCCCATCATGCCTAGCCTGATCTCTAACTGCAAATAGCAGTTGACTCAACTTTTGTTTTTCCATGTGATAGTGATCTGCACTGCTATCAGCTCTTGAGGGAAATTCATTGTAAGGGGTCACTGAAGTGCACTAGAAAAAATCTTCTGTGTCTTCTGACACTCACTGTTTCAGTTTTCTGACCGGGTTTTTGAAGGATGCCATAGAAGTTTGCTGTAGTTACTGTTCATTTCCTTGAGATTAGGATGTGTTGATCACCAGGCTGCTTTGAAAATCTAGCCTTTAGAAAGGATTTAAAAGCAATTAAGTCACCTGGAAGCAGTACTTCTCTTATAGTTCATGGACAAGAGAAAGCAAGTGAAGGGAGAAGAAAATAGGGAAAAAAGGTAAGCATTTAGACATGTGAATTTGAAAATTCCCCTATATTTAGGATAAAGATTAGACTGATCTGATAGTTGTTCTTCTGGGTTTCTTCTCCTGTCTTTGAATTGCTTTAGACTGTTCAAGCAAATCCTGGGGATTTCTACTTCTCCTTGTTGTTTGTGAATGTACATTAGTTAAGACAGAATGGAATGAGTAATTCTTCATGAAGTTTAATGTTTTGAATTATATCTTTATTTACAGTACATCTAATCTTTCTTGAAAATAATCCTATTAAATTCAGTAGAATTCAACCTGAGAAATAGTCTGCTGTAAGTCCCTTAAGAATTTCTGATTTGAGTCTGATACAGGACTACAGCAGCTTTACATTGCAGAAGCATTCAAAAATTGTTCAACCTAAGGAGTCAAAATAAGAAATGGTATTTGATTGCCTGGTTCTCCACAGTTCTCCAGATAAGGCTGTTATTTTGTAAAAAAAATATTTGTTTTTCTTTCTGTTTGGTATGAAAAGAAGGATGTCTGCCTTTCTTTGATTTCAGATTATATATGATAATTCTCCCTTGGGATTTCCAAAAAGATTCCTGTCATGTGTGCATCAATCCTGACAGTCTCCTCTTGGATTGAGCAGGCTTTTTCATTCACATGCCACATATGCTGAGCTCTCAAGCTTATGGGTTGTTTTCGAAACAGGGAAATAGCATGGAATATAGTAGCAGTCAGTATTGAAAAGAAAAGAAAAGGTATTTGGGTGTTTGGTCTATTTGTGCATTTTACTGGACCATCTCTAGTTCAAACTTTGTGAATGTGAAGCTGCAGCTGGAGTGTTGAACTGCAAGTCTAAGCATGGCTGGGTAGAAAGTATCCCCATATTCATGACTCAGCAGAAAATTGTGTCACCTCATTAAAAAAAAAATTGAGCTGAAAATCGAAAGCACGTAATGTTTTCAGAAGAAGCCACTTTATTTCAGTCTTTTAAGAAAAAACTCAAAGGAAATGCTTTTCTTTTAAAAGAGATAACCCTAAGTTTTCCTTTAAAAAAAGCTTCCAAAATATTCATTTGTCTTCATTTTTATGTATCCATTCCCATTGACAGTGCCTTAAGAGACTTAATTTTGTCTTTTTTCCCCTTCTTTAAGGGCAGATAATGAGATTCAAATGCATCAAAGTATTGTGAACAATCAGTAAACAGCTGAAAGGAAGGATCTTAAAAAGCAGTAAATAGTATAACTTGGTTTTAAATGTCTTCTTGAAGTGAAAAGGTCAAGTTTCAAAATAACATTAATTGTTTAATTTTTTTTTTTTCTGAAGGCATAGGCTCAGGTAAATCATGTACCAAAGAAAGCAATGTAAGGATGGTATGGAAATAAAAAAAAATAATTCAAATAATAAGGCACATGAGCAAAGTGAATGCATAGAGGGGGAAATTAATGAATGCCTTCCAGTGGCACAGCCTGAAACTGTGTCATGGCATTGGGCTGTATTAATGTAAATGATATGACAGCATGATTCTAGCAGTTGTAGTTCTGCTAATTGTTTGTGTTCATGGCTTAATGATGCTCAAAAGAAATGGTGCATTTCTCAGTAAAATACATCTCACTGACACTTAAGCCAGCATTATATTCAGCACTGAACCAAGTGACTGTGAGCTGTGTGTAGCTTCTTTGCAAATGTTTGAAGCAGTGGTAACCTTTGAGATTCCCTGAGGGAAAGAGAGTGTTATTCTCTTGATTTAAAATGTATTACAACTGTTCACATGCTAAGCAGCATATGCATTAGAGAGATTGCTATAGGCTTGCAGGAAAGTTTGCATCTCTTTACATGATAATATTGCCAAGTGCCTTTCTGAGCATACTTGTGCATTTTGTCCTCCTTGCAGGACTTCTTGTCTAACTGGGCTTGGCTTAATGGGAAGAAGAAAGCTTTAAAGATTGAATTTGCTAATGTAATAAGCAAATTTATTGTATAAGGATAAGGATTTCTATTTCAAATGTCCTTTTTAAAAAAAGAATATAGACATTCGGTAGCAGTACACACATAATTAATTATCTTATGTAGGAACATAAGACAGAAAAATTGGTGTATCTGTAATTGTAGTGCCATGGAAAAAGGCTGGTGATACCCACAAAGTCCTAACCCCAAACACAGGACAGATGCAGCTGTCTCTGGCAGCCTCAAAACCTGTTGGAAAATGTTCCAGGCAGAACCTTTAACATGCTCCTAGGTGAGAGGACAGCAATGCTGCTGATGTCCCAGGCTGGTGTCACCATTAGGTAAAACTTCCTTATATAACCCCACAGCACATACCAAAGCCCCTGTGATGTTAATGACCTAATGGGAGCAAAGGAGCAAGTCCTTGCTGTGCCCAAAACATTGATTTGCTCAAGTCTGAGAGCTGATACACACCAAGTACCTCAGAAATGTTGGTACCACTAACTTTATGCTAGTTTACCTTGCTTTACATCTTACTTGCAATAGTAGCAGTTGCACAGTTGCAGCACTATCAACACATACAATACAACAGAAGTTCTCTCCCTGATTTTCCAACACCAAAATACTGTGTGCCAACCAGGAGAAGAAGAGCGCTTTTTCCCTTCCATTTGTTTTTGGGGATTTTTTTTTTCAAGTTGGAGACTTTTGTTAGACTTTTTTTTTGGTCGATTTTTAGGTTGGAGACTGTTTATTGTGAGTGTGCGCTGACAGACTTTTGAAATCTTTTCCCACTTAATACCCATGAAAAGGGAACCAAGGACCAGTTTCTTAAGATTTAAATTATCACTGACCCACATGGAAAGATTTCAGGACAGGGACTGTTGCTGATACTGGCTCACCTTGTCTTGCATAGAATTTTTAGCTGTATGTGTGGTTTTGACAGTCATTTTGAAGGGTGAGAAATGGCTCCATATTTGCATTTTTAACATTCATTATGGAGAATCTAGAAGCCTGTGGTTTTCAATTGCCTTTCTAACAGTGGTCAGATGATGAAGACAATCTGTTTAACAAACTGGCACATAAGATAGCTCTCTCCGTATGTCACACATTTGCCATTCCATCTGCTGGGTAATAAAGCCAGCAAAAACCCAGCCTGACCACCCCTTAGGTGATCTTCTTATTGTCTTCCAGAAAACACCAGAAAAAGTGACAAACTCATTTCAACTTTAACATCTTTTATTTCATTTAGTGCTTCTTGTTATTCTTGATACTAGAAAATATAGTAAACACATAGTAAGTATAGATCAAGTATTTGAGGTAAGCAGTACTTTTTGACCTTAAAGAAGGAAATATGGGGGGTTCCGAGAATATGGTGCTCCTCACCAATCATTTATAATAGGAACAATAAACTAGTGCTTTTCACTTTTTTAGGTGAATTAGTGTTAGTGAAGAAGAGTCAGACTCACAATATTGGAAGAGGGATGACCATGGTAGTTCATAGCATAAGCAGGAATAGGGCTAGACAAAGGGACAGTTGTCTGTGTGACAAAGAGAAATTAAGCAAAACACCAGTTTGCCTTACCACATTTTTAATATGCACTTCAAATGTAATGGAAAATAGAAAACTTCATGAATTTATTTGAACCAGGTGTTTTAGCTATAGTCCAGCTACAAAGCTGGACAAGCACAGCAATTAAGGGAAAATTCAGTTTATAGCATTATTAGGAAGTAAATACTGTCAGAAGGCACCATGGAAATTTGAGCTTTAAGGAAAAGTATTTTAGTTATGCAGAAGTCTGCCAGAAAACCCCTTCAATTTTTGCGTATTATTTGGGAAGTTGGAGGTGATAGTAGCAGAAGGTGATGATTTATAAGACATTAGATTATTAGATGTTCTCAAGTCACAGATGTGATCAGTGGCTGCAAAATTGTTACTCACATCCTTAATGGAGTTTGTCTTCTCTAACATTTCGGTTTTATGATGCGATTAGAAGGGGATGTACGAAAAACAACAACACAGATTAGCTTTGAACTTCTTCAATTAGCTCTTGCAGAAGTCTTCCAGTGCGCACAAAATTGTGCATCTCTGCAGTCTATGTGATGTAGCCAAAGCTCTTATCTCAAGTGACAAGCAGGCAGGTACTGAGAAGCCCTCAATGGATGTATTCTCCTTTGAAAGGACATCTGTGTGAGGCATTGCTACCATGATCTAATGTCAGAAATCCAGATACATGCTGGGGAAGTTCACTTTTCTGCTTGGTGAAGCTCCTCCGTCTGCAGACACCAAGTGGGACATCCATTTATTCTCAGTTCATGGCTCCATAAAAGGATGCTGTCTCTATAGCCCAGTTTTTGTTGGTTTTTTTGTTGTGTTTTTTTTTTTTTTTTTAAATATGAGAATAAATACATTATTCTTGAGCCAAAATCTATCCTTTGACAGGCACAGTTGTGCAGCATATGTTAGCCACTCAAATTTCAGTGCCATGAAGACCACATAAGAGCTTCAAGGAAAAAAGGCACTGCCAGAAAATGAAGTATTGCAATTTCCTTCTGTTGAAGCAAAGGAACTTCCCATGCCTACATCCCTGCACTGATACCCTGGAACTGAACTTCAGTTTCTGTGCTGTTTCCAGTTTTTTATCAGTGCTTGCAGAGATCTTCAAGTATAAGCGCTTCTCTTCTGTCCCTGACTTACGAAGCACTGGAGAGAATAGAGAGATGGCTTCTATTTTTTTTTTTCCCAGAAGAGCAGGTGTTGCTGAAACAGAATGTAAATATGGATGGATACTACTGTGATGAGAGCTTTATAAAAGTACGTATGACACAATGAAGGGCTACTCCTACAGGGAAGACTGGAATATGTTCTTTAAAACCTAGTGAAAAGGAGAGAGTCCAGCTTTTGATTACTTTGTTTTTGTTTTTCTATTTTTTGTTAACCCAGCATAAAACAGCATGGCAGGCTGTTCTAGGAGTGATTATTATCTATTGATTGTATTATACAAAGTAATATATTATGTTATCAGTGATTATATTATCTTGAGTATTACTCCAGGGGAGAGAATTTTCATTCCCTCCCTGCAGATCCCTAAGTGACTGAACTCTTTTAAAGGAGCATACCTTAGCACTTTCATAGTCCTCATTAAAAATAACTAAATAGCAGATTGTTTGAAGATCATTTTAATGTTTTGGGAGTATGAAACTATGAATCGAAGAACTGTATGTCACAATTCAAGTTCCATTTAAACTGTAGAAACAAGTTTGATAATAATATTTTAATTCGAGAGTGAAGTTTGTGTGGAAGAGATTGGTGATTTAAGACTTGAAAGTGAAATACTACATTGTTAACTCCTTTACACAATAGAGATTGCATTTTTTAACTTTGCTGTATTTGTTCTTCTCTCAAGGTTTACTTAAAATCTCATATTTCTGTATATGCTTTTGTGTGTGCAATTGTTATTTTGTCCAATAAATCTCTGTAGTGATCTGTCTTTTTATGTTGTAAAAGCATCTCCTTGCAGTTACTTCAGAAATTGTTCCAATGCCTTCTCAGTTGCCATTGTAGCCTAATGTGAACTCTTTTTTTCCTCCTCTGGGAGAAAACCTGGATTGAATTTTTACCTTGACTGAAGAATTTGAAATCCCAGTTTCCATTTCCTATCCTAGATGTAGAGTTATCATATATTAAGAGGTGACTTACTCTCAGGCTTTCCTGTTGATTCTTTTCTGTGCTTTGTTTCAAACATGTTACAGGTTTTTTGGTAGTGGAGGAATTAAAAAGAGGGTATATAGGTGGCTGTGAACATTTGGGAAGGTCATGCCTGTATTTTAGTCCCTATTTCAGTACATTTTCAAGCTTTTCATAAAGAAACACAAACAGGAAAAGTGATGGGTCTTATCTCAGAATGTTGTGTAGCCCTGTGGTTATGACTCTTGCTCAGATAAGGGACTTCACATTCATTCTTTTTAACATAAAGATGCAAATCTTTTTTTTTGTCTTGAGCTGGAGATATTTGATATTCTCCACAATTCTCCAGACGAATACTTTGTGCTGAACAAAAGGAGTTGTGTGGAAGTTACCTTCTTGTAAGGGGATATATTGTGTTGTTTTGTTTGATTTTAACTTTAAACCACTTTTTTTCCCTTTCTCCAAGGTTGAAGGATGAGTATTGTCTCTGATAGGGACCCTTATGACTACAGTTTCTCAGATAAAAAAAAGGCCATAAAAATACATACTTTATAGAGTGTTCAACATTTTCTGTGGTGTCTATGTTTCTTTTCACCAGTGTACGGCTGAATTTATTGTGTGTTTTGAAATTCTGATGGAGAATGGGAGAAGTTAAGAGTTCCTAACGTAAGTTTAACTAAGTAGAAAAAATGAAATCAGAGTGAAGGGTGGGTGACAAGGTTTTTCCAGTTTCTATGTTAATAAATATTTGAAGCATTTCCTTTCAGCAGTTCTTTAGGTTATTAGAGAATGTTTCATTTCATGACACCTTAGTATTTCTTTTGCTTATTACAGTTATTTGATATTTGTGCAGCGTCTTTTCAAAGCTAGTGCAAAACAAATTATTCCACTACATTGGATCTTCTACTTCCTGCAAGAAAGGAAGCTCGGCTTTGTGCATTGATCCATCCATATATAATGTACTTGTGTACATTTGTAATGCTCTGCTGCAAGTTCAAATGCCTAAAGCTTCTTACAGGAATAGATTATATGTAATATATTGCGTACTGTAATATAATAAGATATATGCATAGGCACCTTTTATGCCAGAAAATGTATTTTTAGCTATTGCAGGGGTTCTTTTGTCATTTCCATCTCTTCACCAGTAGCTCAAAACTGATTCTAGCATTTATGCAAATACCGTATTCAGTACTTTCTCTGCGATTATAACTTGTGACCTTAGGCTTAAATCTTCATATGCAGTCCTTGCATACTTAGTGTTCACATTATTCATGTCTACCATCATTGCAAAGTCATCCAAATTGTATTTATGGAATTTATATGTGCAGTAGTGTACTGACAGTTTTATGGGGGAAATTAATCAGAGCATCTAGAGATAAGTTTGTTACTTGCCACTTTCTTCTCATCTCTCTGCCCCATTATAATTAATCAGCTTTTTTTTCTTTTTTTTATAGCAGGCTGACATAATTTTAATGATGTTTCTTCTGTGCAAGCTTTAATTATATTTTATAATCTATGCTACATTATACTTTCTCCTTCCTTGTGCTAACAGGGTGATAATCTGTAAAATGATGCTTGTCTTGAGGCTTGTGCCGACAAGGAGTGACGAACAATATAGACACAAGCTGTTTTTCTCTTAAAAGGAATGTCAGCCATCAATGTAGTTTTACTCGCTCTCAAGCTGATGATATTCTTGATGAAGTTGAATTCTTCTTTTCAAGTAACATGGCCGGAAGTGAAAGGGAAATAGTATACAAAGGCTTATTATATTTAATTACTGCAACTATTCCATATGAAATAGAAGACACTACAGTGTTGCTGATTTGTCATGCTACATGTTTTCAGTAGTAGGATTTTAACACTCATGTTACTCTGAACTTCAAATATTTTCCAGCATGATGACATGAGAAGACACCTCCGTTGATTCAGTGTTAAAATGGATTCACAAAAGCCAGTGATTAACATTCACTGCTGAACATAGTAGGCGTAGATTTATAGTTTGATTTTAGACAGCTTTAGTGCATTTAGTCAAAGCTCACAGGTATAAATGACATTGTTATACAAGTGTAAGATCAGATTTTGCTGAATCAATGGTCTCACCATCACTGGAGTATTCACAAGAATTTGGGGTTAATACCTTTTTTCAGTCTCACCTGGTTTTGGAAAGCAATATTTGGGCGTCAATGTACAGCAGCATCAATACTTAACAATCTGTGGTGGCTGAAATAGGTTGGGTACTGCGATGTACAAGCCAAAGTTAAAACTCTGTTATCTAATGCTCTGCTGCATAGTCCAGGTACAGAATGCCTATTATTTGCTAAATGATAAGTAGACTACACTTAAGGGAGGGTCAGCTTCTTTTGACCTTCTAAAGGAATACAGCTCAAATAGAAATCCTACTTGAAAGTAGCTACCTAATGTAAAGGTGCTGCTAGGATTTCATTTCTTTTCAGAAAATAGGCACTTTGTGAGCATTGCATCTGAGTTCTGCAGTGTCTTTTGCCTTGAGCGATATGCAGAAATATGTCAAATCAGGCCACTTCTACCTATTTATCTATTTAAAATCAGCACGTTTGTGTTCACTGAGGCTGTGAGGGTAAAAATATGTCAAACCTCACATACAGGTTTTAAAATAAAGGTGGAGCAGTAATCCAGAGAAATGTACTTTAACTTTCTATTCATAAATGCAGAGTTATATTTTTACAATTCTGCACTGAGATTTCAATAAGGTAATCTCATTACAAAGCCTGGCATTTAAAATTCTTGTCTTACTCAGGCTAACATAAATGAAGAGAAGCAAAAGTGGTTGCCTCTGTATCACAAAAAGCAGATGCAGGGCTTCTGATAAATGACTAGGCCTCAGATTTTTAATGAGTGATGAAGATAGGAAGGTTTTTTGTCATTGCTGGCTATATCAATTTTTTAACTTGCTTTTCTCTCACCTCACTTATGAGTGATCTTACCCTTCCCTTTCTTTTTCCCTTTCCCCTTTCCCATTTATTTCTTTCTCACAGATACCTGGCTTCAGTTCACACTTTGTTATTTATTTGTACTTACTCCTCTTGCCTATGCTTTTTACTTTTCTTGCACCTATTTATGTGACCATTTGCATTCTTTGCAAGAACGTGGTGGCGCTTTCTATATGCCTGGAATATCAAATGCAGAAAACTTTACTTTCCATGCTAAACTGGATGAATTAGATTCAATTTTCTGCAGAATAAAACTTCTGCATATTTTAATATAAAGCAAAACCGTTAAAATTTTATGGGTTTTTATGTTATTAACAAAAATGTTTCAAATTCTCTTTCACATTTATATTATGCTAAAATCAACGTAATGTTATACATAAATACCCTTTTTTGATAGTTGTAAAGATATCTGAATGATAATTTAAATTATCGGATGTCAGGGCGACATCACTTGTTTTGCTATTTTATCTGAGGATTTAGACTGTTCTTAAAATTTATCTTACTTTCCTATAGCAATCAGCAAGAGTTAGTTACAAACAGTTTAGTCAGTCTTTCCTTAAACTCTTCACAGAACATTAAAGGATGCATGAAAATCATAAACCTTCTGCAGCTGATGTTTTCTCTTGTTTTTTTTTTCTTTCGTTGCTTTATACAGTTTTTTTCTTCTCCTGTCTAT
The DNA here is from genome assembly GCA_013400175.1 of Phainopepla nitens. Classification (NCBI taxonomy): domain Eukaryota; kingdom Metazoa; phylum Chordata; class Aves; order Passeriformes; family Bombycillidae; genus Phainopepla; species Phainopepla nitens. The sequence continues at coordinate 248,272 of VXBQ01000259.1, read as the reverse complement.
AAAGCACTGAAAATTTTGCTATGCTTGAATGAAGTTGAATTACAGTGTGATCTAAAACTTGTGGACAAGATTAAAAATAGACTGGAGGGTCTCAATAGCCCTTGGCTGTGCATGTCTGTGAGATATGAACACAGCTTTAATTGCCGTGTTCATAACCATGATACGGTTCGGTGGGATGGGAGCAGCTCAAATTGTGATTCAGGAACAGTGGCTAGGCAACCACTGACAATCATTCCAATTAAAGGTGCATTGAATATATCAAAGCAAGCTACACTCAGCACAGTGTTTCAGTTGACCATTCCATAGGAATTCCATAGGAAGGACCACACTGTAATACTTGAGTCAGTTGGAAATAATTATCGGAATGTGAAAGTTGGAGGGGTATGTGCTTGTGGTTCTTTGCTGATTATCTTATTTCTGCCAGTTATTCACCTCATTTGTGGTACCTTTTAGATTTTCTTTTGAAGAGGACTTCCACTGTTTCTCCATAAGTCACTTGTCATGGATGGAGTGATACATTTGACTCTGAAGAGAGAAGTAGCAATACATTTTCGACATAAGACTGTGATTAAACATGGTTTGATTGTAAAATGTGGCTGTGGTTTAACAAGATTAGATAGCTTCATGGAGGACAGTCACATAAAACTTCCAGGGAGACCCTCATGTTGAGTCATGGGGTTCAGAAAATATCCCCTTGCATTCTTACTTCTTTTCTGGAGAGATTTTACGTGTGTCTGAATCCACATTTGGTCAATGGTTTATGTCTAAAGGATTGTATGTGCACAGTCAGTCCTTCATCTCATTTACCTGAGATTTCAAAGTCTCAGCAAACTTATTCCCAATTCACTTACCAAGTATCTGGCACAAATAAGGATGCTCTCAGCCTGGAGGGGTGTCTCTCCTCGTGTGCAGCCCACTGGCATGCAGGAGAGTCCAGCAGGCTGTGGGCTGCCCACTTTATGGAGTGAGATGATTGAATTATATTTGCATACCAGTTGTAGTTTGGCTGGTGCATGGTCAACCAGCTTTAGCTGTTGAGAGAGATTTACAGCCCTCAGCTTAAGCCAGGTGTGACCATCCTGGCTGCCACAGGTGGCTGTTGCTAAAGCAGAATGGGGTGGGGGGCCACACTCTTTTCTTACAGTAGTTATAGTTTTCACTTTACTGCACACTTTCTTGTGAGACCTATCACCTACATATTAGGATAGTTAAGAAGAGACTTGCAGTTCACCTCTTAACCATGCCTTGCTGATGAAGATACTTTATCCCCATCTTGAACGTATTTCCTCTGTTCCACTGTACTTAGAAAATATTCAGGGCCCTGGATACTCATACATGAAGAATAAAAACCTGAGCCCAAGACCAAGCTTAGTGGCACAGGTAAGTTCACCTTTTATCTTCCTCCATTTTTAATAATCAGTTCTTGCTAAGACCTTTTCTTTTGTCTGTAAGTGGGCTTCAATTCATTTTAATAATTCTTTTCTCCTGTGGCACTCTGATACAAGCAATCCAACCTCAGTGCAGGCATGAATCTTATGCTGCGAGACAGTTTCTCACTTCAGACAAATCGTATCCATTACTTCACAATTTTGCTTCCCAGTTCAGTAGTGTGCTTGGAGGATCTCAGGCATGTCTGACAGGTGCAATCCTCTTTTCATGAATGTAGGCTGGCTGGCCCTTCACTGCATATAATCTTTCTCTCTTATTAATTCATCCTCACAGCTGAAGACAGAACCATTTCTTCCTCTTGTTGGTTTTTTACCTATGGGGATATCTGCACATATTGGATATCTCCTGGAGTTTGTTCAGAATGATGTGTATGACAAATCCACTTGCCAAAGGTTTACCTCTTTTCCTCATTAATTTCTTGGCCTGTGACCTTCTAATTGTTTCAGTGCATCTTTCAGGTCTTGGCTACCAGCACAATGAACTCTCTAATTGATTCCAGGATATTAAATATTTAGTCCATGCCTAAAGTCATGCCCTATTATCAAGTGTTTTTTTAACTTGTGGTAATCAAAATAGTAAGTAAAGCACTTCCCCATCAGAAAGATATCTCTCTCAGGGGATCACCTTCAGCTTTCACGTTTAAAACACTGGCAGAGTCTTCCACCTCTCTGCAATTTAATTTCATCTGTCACCACAATGTCACTGTTGTCCCTTAATGGTCCTACTGTCTCTTCATCACGCTGCTCATATTCTGGATTTTTAAAGACTTGCTTGCAATTCATCTTTATTTTCTGTGCTATTTTTATTTCGCTGGCTGCTTTTATATCTGCTCTTCCATGCTGAGATTCTAATTTAATTACTGTTTGTATGCGTTTCACTCAGCCTCCTTCACTAATATTCATACATTCCAGTGAGGAATTTTCTCAGTTCTTTTGTCAATCTGCCTTTCCAGGCAAATGTCACAGAGCTGTGGCATTGCAACAATGTATTATTTACTTTCTAACTCCTATAGTCAGTATCAATACTATGTTGTATGTTCAGTTAATCTTCCTCAATTTCTCTCTTTTCACTTATTCTTACTTTTGTGCCTCAATCAGTTTGCTTCCACATGGTTTTAGCTGTATCCAGCCTTGACAGTATGTCTTCTTCTGTCCAAACTACTACTTTAATAAAATTTGCTCAGATTCCTCTCTGCCTTAAAACACACTGTCATTTTCATTCTATTCCCTTGAAATGTGATGTACATGTTGAATTTAGCCGCTTTCCAGCTATTCCAGCTATTCTGTTCACTGGTCTTATTACTTCAAATAGATTCAGTCTAGTCTCTATGTCTCTGGTTAATTCATATTTTACAGTGCTATCATTTCAACCTTTTAAAATGTTATTTTTTGTCATTTTGTAGGCCAGTTGTTCTTTCTTCTGAGAACAGGGCCAGCAATCTATCCCTATAACTCACTCACCATCTGAAGCTTTTTCAACCACCATCCATACTGGTTCTTTTCTGTCCACATTTCTCTCCTGGTCATTTCTTGAAGAATTCTAAGTCCTCCTTGATAAATCAGACTCTTTTTTTTTTTTTCTTTGTTAACAATGTAGTGTATGTCCATATTCTCATTTTCTGGAATATAATACTGAATATCTTCCAGATGGTTTTTGTCATCATATGATAAAGAGAACTCCTTGCAGTTTTTCATTGGGAAGTCAACAGGGATAGGAATTCAAGTATCATCTGTTCTTCAGAGGACCTATTTGGTTTGTGATAAGTGGAATGAGTGGAATAATCTGGGAAACACAGATCATCTTGCATTCTATGGTGTACTGGAGTAACTCAAGTCATTCTCCAACAGCTTATTTTCCTATAGAATATATAATATAAAGCAGAGCCACCCATTCAGATGTTTCCATCTGTGATACTCATTTAGGACACCTTCCAGGCACCTCAGTGTTGGGACTTGATTGAACCTTCAGCTGTCCCAGGTGTGTCCCCTCCCAGCTCCTTGTGCATCCCCCAGCCCACTCACTGCTGGGGTGCTGTGAGGAGCAGAAAAGGCCGTGATGCTGTACAGGCACTGCTCAGCAAGAGTTAAAGCATCCCTCTGAGGCTAATCAGCGCTGCTTTGGTCGCAAATCCAAAGCTCAGCACAATACAAGTTACTGTGAAGAAGTTAAACTCTGTCCTAGCCAAAACCAGTAGAACTGCGGTAAGTATTTGCAGTGCTTTAATAAGGTCCTGGCTCCAGAGCTGTGGCCCAACCATTATTTACAAGTTGCATGCTGTAGTCTCCAAAGGGACAATGGAAATAAAAGAGACAAATTGAGCACATAGATCTCTGGAGCTCAGAGACAAGTATCTTCTGTAGCAAAGCTGTAGCATCTGATGCTTCCATTAAAGAATAAATATAATTATATACTGTCAAGTTTGAAATTACTTTTGATTGATTTACTTATAAAGCATAATTTTAAGTAGAATTGACACTTGATATTTACTGCATATTAACACTTCTTCTAAGTATGGTTGCACCAGCAGGAATAATGTGAAGCCCTATGAGGAAAATTTGTGCTTGACAAGACTCAGAATGGGCTTATTGTTAGTAAGGCTGTATTTCATAAATGTTTCATGCTGACCCAGGGATATGCTTATGTACAAACAGAATGAGAACACTTCCGTCTAAATAGGTTTCCTTGTGATTTTATAATGGCCTTTCCTTTGGTGTATCCCACATGGGAGGTTTAAAGAACCAAATGTGCTGTGTTTTGTTTTAGAGGGTTTTTTATGTTTTATTTTATTAATTGTGTTTATACATTTGTTGCATTCTGTCTATTCCTCTGCAACCACGTGCAATACTTGACTTGTGCCGCTGCTGTTAGTGCTTAAGATGATGTGTGTGTTCAGCACTATCAGAGAGCTAAGTAGGGTCTACCCTTAGTTTGGTGGCAGGAAGGCTGTAAGGGGTGTAACTCTTGGAAACAGTGATTCATTTTATTTCTAGAGTCAGAAGTGGTTTATAGTGTTTCCAGTCTGGTGTATCTGCAATGCAGTGTCACCCCTACTCTCTTCTTATTTTCACCTCTCTCTTCAAGTTGCAATTTCTATTCTTTTCTGGGAAGCTAAGTGCGATGTTTTAGTATAGTTGTCTTGATTTATAAAGCTCAGCGCATGGATATTCTTTATTCATTTCATAACAAAAATTGAAAATGGGTCCACTTTCCATCCAGTTGGTGGGACGCATTAGTCATGGGGGTAGGAAAAAAAAAACGGTGAATGGTTTTAGCATAATGGTTCTTAATTTTTTTGTATCAAAATTACTCTCTGAGTTGCAAAAACATAGCTCTCTAACTGTTTGCTTATTCTGTCCTTCCATGGAAGTGCTATGGAAGTGGTACATAGGCTCCTAGGAGGTTTTTTTTCATTTTGTTGCAGGGAACATGGACTAAAATAAACTCAGTACTGACGCACGCAACTACTTTTTGCATGAGCAGCATTAAATCTATCCATTGGATAGATTAACTGAGTCTGGATCAATCTGCCCCACCTTAACATACCTTTTTTTTTTCCAGAGGATATTAGACTAGAGAGAAAAAGCCAGAAAAGCTGTGTTGCGAAGTTTTGGCTTCACACTAGCACAATGTGTTGAAGACAAACCTGTTTTAGGAGAGAGAGGGCCAATTCTAAGCTTTGTGTTGTGGTAGCATGAGAAGTAGATATCATCTTCTTCCCTCTGTACAGTGAAAGTAGTGCTGCATATGTAAATAAAATATTCAGCTTACTTTGTAGCGAAGAAGTAAAACACATTGAAATTCAATATATGTTTAAGATGAAGTGTTATTGCATGTGGCCATTGCACAGCATACCTTTAAAAGATTGCTGAGAGTAAAGAAGAATACTGCCTAAATGACAGGTCAGAAGAATTGTCAGATTGCAGCAAGTCATCACTTAGAATAAATTAATTTGGCATGTGTATTTTATATAGCTTTAAAGCAATAGCGGAAGGGAATTATGTTCCATATACAAGATTTCCCAGTCAGCTTAAATAGTCCTGCCTTTGTTATAGGGATAATAAATTTGCTGAATTGCAATTAATTTAACTTTCCACAGAAGGAAATTGTTCATCTGAGCTATTCTTTGTACTTAACACTTACCTGCCTCATTTTTTATAACAGAAAAATCCTGACTCAGTGGGAATTTACTTGCAGCTCAAAGGAAAACTTGAACATTTGTTTATGTCTCATATCTGCTTTGGTAAAATAAAACCTTAAGGAAGCTCTTATTGAGAAAATTACTATTTTTCAAATGTTTCAACCAATATTGGTAGGAATAAACGTGTGTGTGTGTGTGTGTGTGATAACATCTGGAAAAAAATGGTTAAGAATCACATCCTGGTGCCTCTGATTAAGGGTGGTAGCTGTACCATTGGTTCCACAAACCATACAAGATCAGGTAAAGCATCTGAAGTTATTTTTCTGTTTTGCTTTATCATACAAATTGACATTTTATGGATTATTCATTCAGAGAATGCTGCCTGCAAGAAAGCTCATTTTTAAGAAAACCTGGCAGCTCAGAGTTAATTTTACACACACTTCACATCAGCATTATTAAAATAGACTAGCTTTCTGCATGTGAATGTATTACTTTTCTGACTGGATTTAATATGCATTTGTTTTATTTTTGCAAGTCTCTTGCAAGAAACAGAATTGTGATATTCAAACATGAATTCTTGTTTATCAATAGCTTCATTTTCTAATTGTCCATGTGGTAATACTGGATTTGAGATAATGAACAGGATTTTTTTTCTCATTTGATAAGCCTAACACTACAAAAAAGAAAGTATTATTATATATAATAGTTTTCAAAATTGCTGTTCCTTCATGTGTACAACTTAAACAATTTCTTCCATAATTTATGGCCAAAGCTTACTTGTGACCAAGAAGACTGCAAAAAAATAATTTAAAATTAGTATTTATGATTGCCATGTTTGGGAACAATCTTTGTCCATCAAAATAGACTAAGCATTCAGTTATTTTCAAAATAAAGAAAGAAATGATTGCTAATTAGATAAATTGCTTAATGGGTCGTTAACAATAATTTTTCCTTTGAAAACCTTATTGAAAACATAATAAAATATTTCTCAGTCTTAGATTATAAAAGACCCTCTTTTTCATATTATCTCTAATTTTGTAAAATTTTATTTCAAGTTTACCTTTGAAAGGATGCAAGATATACATCTTCAAATCAGCATAAAGGCAATTACTACTAATACTTGCAAGTAATTGGAGAAATTACGTTTTTCAGCGGCAAGACTCATTAACTTTAAAAGTCTTTGGCATGTCATCAGCATTGAAAGAAATTGCATTCAACTGGCATGAATACAGAAGCAACTACAGAAATAGCTGTATATAGCTAAAAAAAGACCGTGGCTTCAGACAGGTGTTGGTGCAAACGTGCTTTTTCAGCCTGGCAAGTATCTGTGTAGAAAATCTTTCCTTTCTATATTTTGCAGCGCTTCTTATCTTGCAGCAACTTTTCACTTCTCTGGGCACTACTGTAGAGGCCAGGAACTTTTGTGAAAGTTGATTGAGGTCTTTTCCTCATCTTAGAGTGTCTTCAGACAAGATGCAAATTCCTCTTTCCCTGAATCAGCATTGTGTAAATTGTTTATTCTCTACCCTCTCCCACACTCCCATCCACTGTTGTTCAGTTTGTTCAACTCTGCAGATCATTTTGTGGTACAGAAGATTGTTTTGTGGTATGAGCTTTGTGAAAAAAAGATCATTTGCATATGTGGGACGACTTTCCTAATGCACCTGAAATATAACATTATGGCAGTTCATCCAACTGTATTCTCCCTTCCCAGAGAACAAAAATCTGTAATCAGTTACTGTCATCATTGTTATTCCTGTAAGCACTTCCCCAAGAAATTACCCATATACTGACTTTCCACTGGCAAGTAGATAATTTTTTTCCTCAGTGTTTGGGGAAACAAAAGAACGGGCAGAGTTAAATGGTGGGGACTTCTCATAGGGGCTGGTATGCACTATGATGGGAAATGAGGTAACTTCCAGGGATTCTTACATTATTTTCAAGGGAGAAGAAAGCTCTCAAATTTACAGCAGTTTGATTTAGTAGTATAAATTCTGGGATAGATAGCAGGGTATTTTTTTATTTACATTCTGTCCTTCATAAAATAATGCAGAAGTATATATTTTTTCTTTGGGGTGGTTTCTTTTCCTGATGTATTTCTTTTTCACTGGTACTAGAGATGCTGTGTTTCTCTTAGTTGGGGTTTAAATGTGTACAGTATGATTGGTTTGGGGTTTTGTATCAGATTTCTATCCCTGAAATACAGAAAGCATGCTCTGGCTTGATAAGGAGGAAAAATATATTGTAAGGTTGGAGGGAAAATGAGTGAAAGCTAGTCTGCTAGCCACTGACAGAAATGATGGGAACAATGTCCTGAGTCCACCTGAAATTAGGTGAAGAAAAGCAGAGGTCCCAGTGAGAAAAATCTAGGCTAGCATCTTGGTGGAGCAGGCTGATGTGATGAATACATTCAGAGATCTGGCAAATTTCCTGCTTTGCTCTGGTAATGGCATCAAGCCTAACAGAGCATCTCCATGTTAGAAAATAATTTTTTTTTTTTACTAAAGGGTCAGATTGGCTCAGGGAATAAAACTTTTCTATGCTCTCTTATCTCTAATTTCATAACGGCTTCCATTTGTGCCGTGTACCAAACTTGTCAGAATAATGAACGCACAGGAAAAATGGAACACCTGTCAATCATTGCCCTAAATCCAACCCTCAGTCCCTGGGCTGTGTCCTGCAAATCCTTATTCCAGACTGAGTTTAGCAGGTGAGGTACTGCAGTGTCGAACACACCACCAGAGCACTCGGCACGTGTTTGTGGCAGACGGAGCCTCCCCAGCGCATCCAGCACCAGCCTGCCGGCAGCAGCAGCGCAGGGTGCCCATGGAGGTAGGAAGCTCTCACGGGTCTGCTGCCACCTCTTAGAAAATGGACTCTGTAAGGGAAGCCTCAAAAAGGAGACAATTAAGGGAGTGTTAAAATCACCAGGACGCTCCAGGCCTAAAAGGTAATATGGCTAAAGAGTATTTTAAAAGAGGAACCTTGCTGGAAGGAGGGAGCTGTCATTGTGTTGGAGATGGAAGGAATACCAGAGGCTCCTGGAAAGCTGCTCAGCTCCTCGGTGGAGACAAGGCTGTAAACTAATGGAAAGATTCGAGAGAATAAGGAATGCACACAGAAGCAACATTTATTTTCACTTCTGAGGAAGGAAATTCTTGGAGATAGGATTATTTTAAATATAGTCTGCTTAGCATAAAAGCAGTTCAAACAGTCAGCAATAATGGTAATTATTGTGCCACGGTTTAATACTGAGTAATAAAAGGCTGGCATATTTTATAAACATCTTCACACAAATACTTTTTCAGGATTTACAGTAAAGTCGATATGTATTTAGGAATTCTGCTTTTTAAGAAGCTGTATTTATTCACTTAGCTAATCTTCATAATATTTTGACAACTTTTATCTTCAACAACTTGTGTATTTTTAACCTCGGGGTTTTTCACTGTCTGTCTTGAGGCAAATTGTTAAATTGAACTTACTGTTGGGCTATGTTGCCACAGGTTTTCAAAGATAAAGTGAAATATCTGCCAGAGGATTAATAGTGAACAAAAAAAAATCCTCATCCCCCTAGTCCCTTGGAAGTTAAATGCTTAATTCAGATCTGCTGACAATATGTTCAGGAGAGAACATTGGTAAATCAGTATAAGCATCAAATGCTGGCCCTAGAAGAGATAAATGGATGCCAAATTTGTGATGGAAAGTTTCTCATGACTGTAGTGACACATCTTTTGAGGGTTACCTGACCCACAGGTGTGTAAAGAATATGAGAGTGGGGGTCCTAGGATTCTGCAATAGACAAAGGCATAGATATCCAGGTTTGTAGTGATTATTGCAAATTACTACAAAACTACCATTGGTAAAGATATAAACACGCTAATATTCCTAAACACCCTACAGGCCACTACAAAATTACCACTGGAGAGGCAAATACACATACTAAAACTCATTACATAATTCCAACTAGTGAAACAAGTATATCATTACAAACCTTTACCTGTGTGCGCCTATAAATGTGTTGTGTGAGGTGTTACCACTGTGATATTCAGCAAACCCCTCCCAGCAGTGGGGCAAATCAGTGGCAGAAAAGTCTCACTTCAAAGCTGACCCATGTCATGGAGTCCAGAGTCAGTCAGGTGTCCCTAGCCAGGGTCCCAGACTGCCCTGGAGATCTTGTGCAGAGAATTTCATTTCAGGTACATAGCAATTCACTTTTTATCACTTTTGGTGTAACTGAATGTCAGACATCAGTTCCCAGGATTACTTTCACTGTTTTGTGTTTTCCTGAAAGGTCAGTTCCTTATCACGGTTTCTTTGTCCTGTACCCTTCAAGGTTTTTGTCCTATACCCATCAGGTTTTCTTTCTTCGTCCTGCACCCATCAAGATCTCTGCCTTACACCTATCAAGGTTTCTTTGTCCTGCAGCTGCTTCCTATCAGGATTTCCACAGAGCTTATCAGGGATGTCTCAAGGCTCCTGCTAAGGAGATGTCCTTTGTCAGTTTGTTTACCAGTCTTTGTGGCAGCTCAAGATATTATACTTTGAGATAGGAGTAAAATTTGCAGTTCGAAAATAAAACATAACTGCTCTTTTTAGGGAAATATATTACTTAATTAACATATTTGCTGTTAATGTGAATTGCTGGTCTTTCTGATCTGCAGATTTCCCTGTATTAAGAAAACCTACCTTAGGCCTTCTGAAGCACCCGCTCCCCCAGAGTCTTGTGTGCTTGAGAAAGGTGCTAATTGAATATCCACAAAACATGCCCAGTACACGGCCCTCTCTATACTAATTATTCTTTTACTTGCAATACTTCATAATATTTCTTTTATTATTTTTTGTTTCTTATTTTTTGCTTCTAGCATGCAAAGTCTTTTCTGCAAGAGTTCATAGCACCAGAATGAGTGGTGCTGAGTAATACTGGCTTGAGGTGAGCATGGAGAAGGCAGCTTGCTCCCTTAGCAGTGATCTCAGTCATCTCAGACTACCACAACAGTGACTCATTTGCTGTGATCACTGGTGAAAAGGCAGATGTGTGAAAAGGAGATTCAATGCCCTTTTGCTCCCCCAGCCATTGCCATGTCAACTTCTGGTACTTCAGCTTCAGAAAGTCTGTGTATTGAATCACTGCAAGCTTTGTAGAGCATTCATTTGGCGGCGGATTAATAGTGAACACAGCTTGATGAAGAATCTGATCCTCTTTTATGTTCAGCTTCTTTCTCTGCTCTCTAAACAGGAATGACAGATCTACCCTTTTTATGATGCTTTCCCTTCTTCAAACATTTTTGACTAGCTGGGTATGGGTTGTGGTAAAATAATGTTACTGGATTATAATTTACTTATATTCTTATACCTCCTTAGTCTCTGTGTGGAGGATTTTATTTTTATTTTATTGAAGTGCTGTCGAAGTGGGTTGGATTGTCTAGATATAAATTTTGAGGTCTTAATCTACTACCTGATGTTGTCAATGAATGCTGTGAAGAAATGAATTTTGAAAGGCTGCATACACTTCCAGAACAGCTTGTTTTGATTCTAGTCACTTTTTAACAAAGTAGTTGCGAAATTGTAGCTTTTTTGTCTTTTTTTTTGTTTTGTGGGTTTGTTTTGGTTTTTTTGCCATGAAGTAATCTGTCTGGCAGTGCATCTGTGAATTCTATTTTGCACAGTTATAGGCATCACACCACTTGTCATTTATATGTTTCAATCTATTAGACAAAGAGAAGGAAGGAAAAAGGACAGTTCTCATTCAGAGTCATTTTGCTTGGCTGAAGGATGTAAAGTAGGTGGAAAACATCAAGTTTACAAGAATTAATGGAGGATCTTTCAGTTGTTAGAGTGGTAGTCCAATTCACTCAACAGCACAATTCTCAGAAAGCAAATTTTTCTGTATATTGATTATGAAATGTGGAATACTAAAAACTGCTGAAAAATTATTCGGATGCAGGAGGTAAGAGGGGACTTAAGCAGAAATTAATTATAACACAAAACTAGGGGGAAGATCTTTGCAGTTTCATGGATGTGTAAAAGCAGAGGTAAAAAATCATTTAGGGTTTCACTCATGCTTGTGTGTTTGCGTCGTCTTTCATGTTTTGTATAAAAAGGAGAGTAGAGCTTAAAGAGATGGGGGTTTTACTGAAACACAGACTGAAGTTTTGAGAAACAGAGTATGTTCTATTATTTGTCAAGAGAAAAGAGTCTTAGGGGAAAAGTCCTCATCAGAATTGTTACCTTTATTAGAAGAAAAGGAAACTTGCATGTTGGAAATCTAAAGTGAGACAACTTCCAAAAGGCTGAAGTGAGATGACAGGACACAGTGCATGCAGGAATGGATTACTGCCTCTCTTTTTTGCAAAGGCTGGAGTGAATGTTGAAAGCTATTTGCGGTTTTGACTATTCAGTGCTCACTCAGATGGATGCATCCTAATGGTTCACCTTTGACAGGGGAAGCACGTGTTACTTTACCAGTTTTGTTCTACCAAGTAAAAAGTAGCACATCAGCTGTCATTTCCTAAGTGCAAAATTGATCAAAATTACATTATAAAATTTTACAGCATTTTGGAAATGGAGGAGCTGCTAAAGTGGATAGCTACAATGTCTCTGAGAGATATTAAATATGAAGCAGATTTAATATCTTGGCTTATATTTAGCTTTGTCTTATTCTGCTGAAGTTAATAGTGATACAGAAACAAGGTGATGATGCGAAAGAGATAAATACTGTGTTCTTTTCGAATGGAGGTCTTGATCTGCCTCCACAGAAGGCAAGACATCGAGTCTTAACTTCCATGAATTCATAACTGACATCCCATTGCATAAACAGAGATATAGGATTCTAATTATGATTCTTGCCATGAGCAGACAGCAGACCCAGAAAACTTTTTTTTTTTTCTTCTATTTAAACTCCCGCACTGGACTAGAAGCTGATAGAAATCGATGTGTTTTCATTAGCAAGCACAGGTATGCACTGACCGAGAAGACCATGGAGTCAGGCTGCTAGAACTGCTCATGAAACACTGTATTCTGATGAGGGAGAGGACAGTGCCAAGTAGCAGGAAGGTTCACTTAGCCAAAGCTTGAGTGCCTTCTCCCAGATGGAAGATTTGATTAAGTCTCCTCCTGCATATGCCCTCATTAATCAAATGCTTTGAAAGTACAGGTAACTAGTGTATTATGTAGTAGACTGGAAACAATGAGGAGTTAGGATTAATTTGTTCTGTTTCGAGATGATCTAGGGACTTGCAGGCCACTCTGAGTTGGATTCTCATTCTGTCTGCATTTCCCTAATGAAGACTAACAATATTTATCCAATTATTAAAAAAAAATGGTAAGATATGCTCTCTAATTCTTTTTACCTGATTTTAACTTGACTTTAAAACTTAAATTGCAGCCTACTATACCTAATTGACTATGAACAAAATGAAATATAAGCTTAGTAGAGGAAAAAAAGGAAATTTGCAAATATGAAGCTAAACAGTCTTTAGGCAGAAATCAATTGTAGTTGGCTTGCATATTTCTTTATCAGTTGTAAGCACACTTGCCAAAGGTACAAAGAGCAGCAGTTGCAAAAAGATGCAAGAACTTTCAGTTTTCACTGCGTACACAGAAGGATTTTGAAGGAAAGACTAGTTAGTGTAAAGTGTTAAAAATGATCAGGTAATGTTGTCTTTCACATATATTAGCTTTTGCATGTTTACATATGGTATAAATTATAATGCCTTTTAGCTGCTTGTTAATATGATATAATTTCTCAGCTTAAGCATGTATTATATTACTTATAGAAATAGTAGGGTAATAAATATAATATCTATGTATCACTTATAGAAATAGCAACGGGATAAACAGACCTTAACAAAACATAAGATGTGAAAAAGCTTTTGTGTAAATAAAAGAACTGTGTAAGATCATCCATTAATTGACCGGCCCAAGTGATAAGATGATGGTGACACAAGACAGAGCACTGGAGAGGATGGGAGTAAAAATTCATCATTTTTCCTTATCAAGAAGAATAAATTCATGAGAAGAAATTAGATTTACTGATGTCATACAGATAAGCAAAGAAAACTCATTTTTTTATCAAGAAGAATGTAATACAAAATAAATTCATGAAAAGAGATGATATTTATTGGTGTTATATGGATAAGCAAAGATAGAAAAACTTAAATACAAAGAACCACTGTAACATCAAGGACTTTCAGGAATGTTTGAATAATGTATGGAATAATGAATATGCTTGTAATCTGAGCAATTTACCTGTATATAGAGACCTGGGTTTTAACTGTTTGCTCTTTGACCATTGTGAGAGGCACCCTAGTGCTGGAAATATTGTTCTCTTTATTATTATTATTGTTGTTGTTGTTGTTGTTTAAAAAATTCTAAATAGTGAGCTTTTCTCACAAAAATATTCTAGACACAGGCATAAAAAGTGAGAGGGGTGACTGGAGAGCAGCCCTGCAGAAAGGGATGAGGATGTTCAGGTTGACAGCAGAGTCGATATGGGTCAGTTGCATCCTGGAGTGCATCAGACCACCAGCTGGTCAAACAAGGAGATTTTATCCTGTTGCATTCCGTGTTGGTGCGGCCTTACCTTGAGCACTGTGTGCAGCTCTGAGCCCCACAATTTAAGAAGCATTTGATGGGCAGGTGAGCTGGTGAAAGGGCTGGGAGCCCTGTGAGGAGAGGCTGAGGGGACTCTGGGTTTGTCTAGTTTGAAGAGAAGGGGGCTGAGGGGAGACCTCATTGCTCTCCACAGCTTCCTGAGGAGGGGACCTGGAGAGGGAGGTGCTGAGCTCTTGTCCCCAGTGCCTATTGCCCTCTGTTCCGTTCCATTCCAGTGGAGTTGCAGCATTAAGAGGGTCTCTTCCTTGACAACCAAGATAACCAACATGTACATGTTAAATAGCAGAATCAGCTACAAAGCTCTTGCTCATAAATATATTAGCAGCCCAGTGTTTTCCTTGATGTGATGTAGACATGAGTGTACTTTTATAAGGACAAGAAACACAATTCACATTAGCATCATTTTTCTTCAATCTGCAGGTGGCTCAGCTTCACAGGGAAGACTAAAAGAAGCAGTTAATGCAGTGTAGGTAGAGGATTTTTTTTTATATTCCAGTTTTATAGAAATGGGGGAGGAGAATAGGAAACGATAGCAACCCAATAATCAGTTTATCAGCTCTACTGTCATCGCTAAATGTCACTGTCGTCAGAAGATATTATTCCGGAATACTTCAGAGGACAAAAGGATGATTTGACAAGCTCAGAAAAGCTATGGATTGTGGAGGAAATGGGAGAATATTAGAAGGAGTCAATTTACATACCTGAATCATGACAGGTTTATAGTTTAAATATTTCTGCGTAGTAACTAATAAATATGTCCCTTTTTTGTTTGCTTCTTTGTTACAAAATTATAGGGAAAAGTGAAACTATATTTTCATGAAGTCATGGGCAACTCTAACAAATCCATTTTTAATGCATGAGAAAGGAGAAAATACAATGCACTACACAGGATGGTGTACTATGCTGTGTTACACTACAGTGACTCTTTAGCAGTGCAGTAACAAGTAGTATCTTTGCCTTTTATTTGGTGTTTTGGAAGCAGTATTATTTGCCATGACGGTTGCCATGATTGAAACCATTCAACTCCCATATATCTAGCAATTAATACATTAAATAATTTTATTTCACTGCAAATACACATTCTGTCTTTTCCCAGATATCATTCACTGAGAAGTTCATTTTTATAATCTTCTACAGTTCTAATATTTATTTATTTATTTGTTTGTTTGTTTATTTATTGATTTTGGTGGCCCCTTTTTTAAATAATGGTGAGAGTTCTGCTTAGCAAGGAGACAAGGAAGATTGGCAAGAGCTTTGTAATATGTAAATGTAAACTGTAGTCCAGATGGTGGTGGAGATACTGAACACTATCATTGAGATTTCTTGTGTGATTATGCGGTTTTCAATTGCAGAGAAAAGTTTTCAGTTCCCCTGTCTGTTTTAAACAGGTGGCTTAGCTATCTGCTTGAGCTGGGGCTCCTAAACTTTGGAAGGGTAAAAGGATCACCAGGGAAGGAACTTTGCTCCAAAATTCTGTGTCTCTCTGTAAGAGCACTACAATAATGGATTTTGCTATGTCTTTTGGAACTATTCTGCTCTAAAATGTTGTGCCTTAAATGAATGCTGTGCCACTGAAGTTGAAGCAAGTCACAGCTGTATTCAAAGGAGAGCACATCAGACGGTTTTTAATTAAACTCCATTGGAAATAACTCTTTGAGCAAGAGACCCTATTGTTTTTGCAGACTTCCACTATCTTTGCGCTGAAAACTATTTGGCTATTAATAGGACTTGTATTCTCATAGCTTGCTGTTTTCCTTTGAGATTTCTTTCACTTTGTAGCAGCATTAAAAAAAAAACTCTACCTTGACTTCTCATAGCTCCTTTCCAGTAATGTAGTAGAGAGTTTTGCTTGCTAGCAACAGCAGCTTTTAAAAATGCTAGAGGGAGACTGTGGTACCGAGGGCATAATAATGGTACAGCTGCTGCAATCATTAGATACCAAAATTGCTGCAGGATATTCTTCTCTGGTGAATAGGACAGGAAAATGCTCCTATGAAATGTACATGCAGACCAATAAATATACAGGAATGGTAAAAGCCATAGGTGCTAGGTAGCTAAGTGGTTTATTATACAAGTAAATGTTAACAAAGAGTTTTAGTCCTCTTGATTCATGCCTGTTTTTCAGCTGACTTTTCTGGTGTGGAATTCAGTTAATTTATATAAACAACTTAAAGAATTAGCAATATGAAGGACAGGATATTTCAGGTTTCTTTTCCTCTATTACAAAGGAATCAAAGGATTTTTGCCTTCTTTATGAGCTGTCACTGGCAGAAGTTTAATTTAAGAAAAGCTGAACTCTGTTGTAGGGCAATAACAGTGGTTTAGCACAGGGATAACTCCTAGGCAAACTGTATGTTTTCTCTATCCATTTCTGACTTTTTTTCTCTGTCAATTAGAAGCAATAACAGGAGTTTCCAATTTCAAAATGAGTTTTAGGAAGAAAATACATTTTATTGTGGTTTCTGTGAAGAAAAAATCCCCAAAAGTTTGCAGTTCATCCCTGCTTTATACCACTGTAATACTGAGCACATAAGTAGTCTGGCTGAAGTCAATGACAATTGCTAAAAGGCTTCAATTTCAGACTGTTGTTTAAGTGCTTTTCTAGATGAGAACAAGTCATTAGTAAATTGCATTACAATATATCCATCAAACAAACAGTAAATCTTCATAGTTTTTATGCCATGTGACACCTGAAATAAATGTCCCTTGTTGACCAGTAAAAAGCAATAAGCAGTTGATAACTGCCATACTTTTGTATACTTTTAGGAACTAGAGATGGAGTGGCAACATTATAGACCTTTATTTTGATTTCCCTTTACTTGAAAAGTTCCTCATTTGCAGTACTAAGTACTTGTGGACAAATATTTGTACATGTATTTAATTTTAATAACTAGTCATGTATCAGGAAGGAACTGGTTAAACAAATGTGTTTTCAGAAGAATGGAATCACAAGAGGCTACAAGAAGCATGCTACTTTCTCAGTAAATGAGCCAACTTAATATAAAAGCCCTATAAGAAGTAGAACTTAACAAAATGTCAGTGAACAAGTTCAGGAAATGTTCAGTTCATGAAGTTAGATCAAATTCAATTAATACAGCAAGGTCAAGGAGAAAAGCCACCATGGTATGCAAATAGGATTATTCTACTTGATATTTTATTTAAAAATTAAGGTGGAAGGCAATTTTTTTCATTATTTAAACCAAAAAAGCCCCCTAAGTTTGCAAATTTTTTTATGTCTTCCCTCTGCACATGAGAAATAAATGGCTTAGGACAGATCTAATGAATGTGTTGTAAAAGACAGTAATAAATCATAAATTAAAGGGAAACACAAAGCTTTTTTTTGCAGATATTCAGAAATATTCTCTGAAGCTGATTATCTTACAGTTAAATCTCAGGGACTGAAAACTGGAATAAAATTATATCACGCTTTTAACTCCATCCTGCTCTGCCAGTCCCCATTCTCTTTGCAAAAAGATGTAATGCCACAGTAGGTTGAATCACAGAACTATACATATTTCCCATGTGTATGTAGTGTGCCTGTGAAACCCTGGCCTTGCTATGCCCAACATAATGCATACATTGCCCTGCATGCTCAGTGTTTTGGCCTTTTGTTGTTGCTGTTGTCCCTCTCTTTTTTGGGGGGAAGAGGGTTGGGGTTTTGGACTTTTTTTCAGGTTTTTTATCCCAGCTAAGGAGGTAGATTCTGTTTATAGGTGTTGTGGCCTTCTCTATTAAGTAGGGTGCAGATGTGGTTTTTTCCTCTGCTTTCCAAATGCTGATTTTAGTTCCAGAGTTGGACAATCATAGAATCATTTATAAAAACCACTCAGACAAACCGGTGTCTATATTTAGTTACTTAATGACCTGTTTATTTCTTACAAGAAAATGGATCCCTTTTACACATTTTCAGTGGTCATTACCTTTAGGAAGAGAATTATTTAGTAGATGCCTGAGATAATTGTAAATATGAACGTTATGCTTATGTGTATAGATATCTCCATAAAATCTGTGGAATTCATTAGCTTTATTCTATCTTGTTATAAATTTTGCTTATTTGCACACCTTGCAGATTTAGATTTGCTGCCAGGAGCTAGCCAGCTCTTTCACCTTGCTCATAATGTTTTTGTTCCAAATGGTGAAAGACTCCATTTAGTATTCCCATTAAGCAGATGGTTTATTATGTCATGTTATTTTTCTTCAGCAACAGTCGGTTGATTCTCCAGCATTATGAGGTTAGCAGATGCTATCACACCTACTGTATGTCCAAATAAGTTGTCTGGTTTTTTCTCTCCGTCACCTGTTTGCAGTAATCTTTGTCCAACAACACGTCCCCTAGCACAGCATTTTCTACATGACACTCAGAAGCTGCAGTGAGCTGGTGCTCTGAAATCATAAATGTGTGTTTTCCTTTTTCTGCATCAACTCTATTTTTGCTGACTTCTAACAGGAAAAGTACACTAGCAAAGGTGGCAAGCAGATAGTGGTTTGACTTGAAATTTTTCCTCTGCACCGAAGGCTTCCATCTTTCCAGGCAATAGTCAGTCTTCATTTCCCCAAGCCACTTTTGGCTGTTTCTAGTGCTCCGGAAATGTCTTCCTTCTGATATGCAGACTAAATCAGATTTGAAAATCAAGCGCTTTGTTTGACCACCAGCTCAGGGGATGTTTACTTCAAATTGTCAGCTTCAAGCTACAGTACTCCTGGTCTTGTTTTTCTAATCATTTTACCTCTGTTATTTGGAAGCAAGACTGAGCTGTTTGGAAGAAACAGAAGAATCAGTTAGAGGATACCAGTTCTCTGAGAATGCTGCCAACAAGAGAGCACCTCTTTCTCTGTCTTGGCCCTTTTTTTCTCTGTATTACTCCATCAGCTCTTCAGGCATTTGCCTTATTCCCAGAGTGATACATTTCTGCCCATTACATAAAGCTACATGGAATTGAAAATAGCGTGTAACTTTAATCCTCTATTATAATGAAACAAGGTAAAGGAAAACAGAGTTTTGTGCAATTATATTTGCATAGACAAAGTAACAGGCAAATTTTCATCCTGTTAGTTTTGCGTGAGGCTGGAACCTGGACAGGGTACTAATAGGAATCACTGCAAGGCAGCAATTGATTATTGCTCTTGATCTCATGGCTAATCAAGCTGCCAAGGCAGCGTGTTAGGCCTTCGTCACAGTCCACTGCTTTTCTTCTGAAAACCATTCCCCAACAGTCATGCTCCTGGAACAAAATACTGCCATTGAACTGATGAATCCAGCTGCTGTCTTTTAAAACAACCTGTTTGCAGAGCAAAACTTGGTTTGAATTGAAGTTTAGAGCTCAGGTTTTGAGTTGAGATGAGGATTTAAATGTAAAACCTCTAACACAATGCAGTTTTCACTAAAAATCTCTTATCAACTCAATCTCATCTTTAATCCCAGTTGCACTGCAAATTTGAAGTTCCTGCTCTAAAAAAAGTTTGAGGGTTTTTTCCCTGCATTCATTTCCTTCATTTTAGCATCCATTTAATAACTCATTTACCTAGCGTTTTGCTGGGGTCTTCTCTGAGTCACAGTGTCCCTTTAAAAGAAGTAACGTCTGGTAATCATGCAGATTAGCTGTATAAGAGGCTCAGCATCTGTTGATGTTTGCCCCAAGTTTACACATTTTGAAGGACAGTCCAAGAAAAAAACCTATCTGTGGATTTCTAAGCAGCACTTTGCAACAGCAGTGGACATTTGCCAGGGTATGTTAAGAACAAAATGCAGCTTTTGCTGTGTGAAGAACACAGTACCTGTACTGTACAATTTGATGTACCATGCAGTGTATCTGGTGATAACTTGCTGTCACACTGATCTTCACAGAGAAACTCTCTACTCCAGACTCTGTGTGAAGAGCTTGAAGGATAATGGATTGAACTGTGCTGCATGCATAGTTGCAGCTTCTGGCACACAATGCAGATGCAGTCCTTTTCTTACTGTATAGAAGATTTTAATCTAAAATCCAGTCCAGTCCCTGAACAGCTTATCTGCACCAATGCATTATTACTAGTACTTGATTCTCTCTAGGCAATACCTGGGGAATGATGTGATTTTCAGGTTTCCCCTAAAATGAACTTCTATGATTGTAAAAGCTCAGCTCTGTATCTTGAAGCTGTGATTGTCTTGTCTTGCTCTTCCTGTTTCCTGTTCATGCACTTTTTCCTGATTGGCAATTCCAGATCACCTTCTCCTGGCTCATAAATCCACTATGATGTCCCCAAGTGTTTGTTTGTGAGTTCTCCTTGTCTTACCCTCCAGGAGTGCTGCCTTAGCAGTACTCACACACTTTCCTACATGATATATGCAATATACAAATGCCAATCTAAAACACCTGCTAGTTTCCACTCTCCTGACCAATCCCTTTCTTTCTGCATCTCATCTTCTCAATTATGTTCCTGTTGCTTTTAATTTTCACTCATCACACACAATATATGAAATCACATCCTCACTTGTGTCTTCCCATTCACACTACCCTTCTGAAAATTAATTCAAAATTAAATTGTCTTGTCTCCTAGTTTGGCTTTTGTGATGTATACAATGGGAGAATCTACTGTTTTAACTTTTTGTGAACTGTGATCCAAATGTGCATCATCCACTTTTGGAGGAGATGAAAGTGAAAAAACCTTGTCTAAGTTTCATGAGAAAGGAAAAAAAAAATCCGCAAACAGCTTTAGTATCAAACTAACTTGCTGTGGGGCAGAGCCCTGGTCATGGCAGTGTCACTGAAGCTGCTTGATGGTCAGAGGTCACAGATATCAGTTGCCAGAAGCCTCTTGCTGCTGGGTGTTCTTATGGAAATGCCTATAGAAAGGATTTTTGCCAGAGGTTTCTAGCATAAGAAGCTGAGATGTATCTGTAGATATGAGAGACCCTTGTGCACTCTGCCTGGTAGAACTCTAGGATTTTTTAAGTCAAAATTTTCTTAAAAGAATAGACAAGAAGAAGTCTAGCACTTTTCTCAGCAAGTACTGTAACATCATACAATGATTATTTCCAGATCTGTGATAATTACTGTGAATGCATATACAACAAGGTCCATTTCCTGTGTAGATACATATATACATGCACACATGCATACAATATAAAAATGACTTTTTGAGTAATGTATTTGTGTTCCCATGTGTAGGACTCAGTTTGCAATTTGTCGGCTTGTTCTCATGCTTGCATCTGAAATGTGCTGTTTCAATGCCACCCTACTGGGATAATTCCTATTTGCAGTACTTAACATCAAAGATTATATTCCTTTTTCAGTTTGCACTCTTTTGTGGGTTTGTTGAGTAATAATAATAAATAAACAACTGAACATTGAATAGTGGGGAAAGAGAAAGCTGGTTGTTACTGGAACAAAAAAGTTATCTGAGAATTGTTAATTGTCTTACTCTCAGGAGTACAAAAAGGTTCACAACATTTGAAGAACTGATGTAACTTTAGTAGCTTGACTATATCACTATCAGTGTTTATCTCATGAAATGTATCAGATCATAGGTGACATCCCCATCTGTAGAGCTTTTTTGTGTCATGAATCTTCTCCTTTGTGTCTTTGTCAGCTGCTAGTACGGTTGTCTGCCTCCCTGTATATAACAGGAGTGCACACACATTCTTGTGTGTGGGCATCCATCTTAGAACATGAAAACAAAGCCGAAACAGAAAAGAGAAAAATAAGGAGAAGGAGAAAACCTTCATTTATATAATGCAATACAAATCACCATGTCAGTGACTGACTTGTTTGTCAATAGTATTAGGTAGGATATTAACGGAAAAACAATTTAATACAAATCAAGAGAACTACAACAACATTTAGAGTAATAGATTCAGTGAGTGAAAGTAATTAATATGTAGCATGGTGGTCTGTGTGGAGAATATTAGTGGAGAGTAATAATGGCTTCTATCATAACATTTGTCATTTGAGTTACGTTGAGCTGGCACATTTAGTTATTGCTGTACAGATGGCTGAGTATGAAGTGTGGGGTAGCAATTCAGGGGGTTTTCCATAGATATGAAATGAAGAAGTATTGCTAGACACTCATGTTTCAGTTGTCAAACAAGTATGGCTTTATATTTTTTTTTCACCTCCTTCTGCTGGTTAGTATGTATTTTTGTGGGGTCACATGTCCTGCATTTGTCCCGTGTACCTGAAAGGAAATCCTAGTGCAGAAAACTTTTCTGCAAGGGGTTCCCATTTAAGGGTCTGCATTACAGGATTAATTACTAGGTTGAAACAAAATTCTACCTCCTTGTAGGGAATCATTTTTCTTCTGAATTTACCTTGAGTATCACTGTCTTTATTTCTTTTTGGAGGCCACTTCTTTATTCCATTAAAGTGAAGGAAAGAAATTCTGTGGATGTGAGTCCTAGCATTTGAACATATGGTGATCAACAGGTTGATTTAAGACAAGACTGAGGATAGTTTGTTCTGCGAAATACAAATGTGTGTATCCATAGTGGATATTACTGGCTAATAAGAAGGGCCTTGATTCAAGACCCTCAGATGTGACAGGTAGGATACATGAATAAACTCTTTCCTCATAATGTCTGCATTGTCAAAAGCCAGGCAATATGCTAACCTGATCTGCTTTTGGAAGCTGATAAAATTTTTGAATTATTAGAAATGTTCATATGCTTTTGTCTTCAAATTGTAAGCAAGTGTTAGCAAAAAATTGTGGCCCACATAGATTCTCCTCTTGCAACTTCGATGGAGCATCATGAAACACTGGAGCTTTGAGAGACTATTTCTTGTCAGACTTGTAAAAGGAATGGGAAATGAAAATAATGATTTCATCAGTAAGTACCTCTAGTCCAGAGATTACTCTTGAAGGCAGCACCAAACAGTTGAATGCTCTTTATTTTGAAATATGAAATGGTTAAATTGCTTTGATCTGTTTTATATCTGATGCCTAAGCATACACTATCTGTTTTGCTTTCTGATGCCTTTGTAATTGATCCCAGTCATGAAAGAAATCAGTTGTTCAGGTTTTGTATTTAAAGAGAAGTAGCTAGTCCTTGTGAGATATTACTAAGCAAACAGTTTTGGGGAAGAAGGGTACAGAAGAAGCGTAATGGCTTCCTCTTACATTACTTCCAAAGACTAGGAAATTTAATTGTTGCTATTACCTGTAGGTTACCAAAGGCAAAGAAGAACTGTTGGTGGTTGGGAGCTGTAGTGGCAGCATCTTCTTCTTAACAAAAAATGTTTAAAGTTCAAACTTTGTGGGTATTCTGGGAAGTAAGAGAGAAAGTCTTCATCCAGACAAGCTTTCAGTAAAAAAATGGTAGTTCAAATGCTGAATACTCCCAGCAACAAGAATACATGTTCACTACACTGGTTAACTCCTACCAGGATATGGGAGGAGTCAGTCAAGCTATGTGGAGGTCCACTGAGAGCTTTCATGAAAAAAATTGGAAGTATTAAGCATGACTTAAGCACCAATGGACCTTCCTAGGCACATAGGTCAAATGGTTTCTCCAAGTCTTGCCATTTCTCTTTCCTCTGCTGTCTTTTGATTATATTATTAATGTACACTACCTGTCATGAAGTGGAATTTATATGATTTACATTGGATTTGTTCCTACATCTAGTCAGAGGACAGTGAATGCAGGTAGAAATTATGCTGAAAGTTCTGAAGTTATTATTCTGATGTAACCTTACCACTAAAAAAAGTGCATTTGGAAAGCATGAAATACTTTGTGTGCACTAATGCAAATTTTTCATAAAAATCCTTCATGATAAATGATTATTTGCTGTAGGCAAAACCCCAGTGTGCTGGGTTTATCTCATTTTCCCTGTAAAAGTTAGAACTTGAAAGCGTGTTCATCCTGCCCAGTCCAGCCCCATATATTTCAGCCTAGTCCCAAATAAACTCAACATGTAATCTCCTGAAATAAACACCACATTGCACAGAAAATGCAGATTTTTAATAATTTCTCCAATAAAAACCATGTGTACCTGTATTCAAGACATTGTTTTGAATTTAGGATGTTAAAACTACAACTAAAATATATGAAATGAGTATTTCTAATTCTAGTCGATGTGAAGACTCTCCACCACACTGACCTTACAGGTTATTGTTTTTAGTGCACAAACATTTCTTGCTCGGCAGCTGTGTTATATAGAAAAGAGCTGTTTCTTTCAAGTTTTCTTATCTGTAGCATTATTACTGTGTTGTTATGGTTTGTTATCACTTGAGCAGCTCTTTCAGCAGGTTCTGAATTTGTACCTTGCTGTCACCCTGCAGAAAACCCTGCGAGTTTTTTTTATCTCTGTGCTCACAAGTGTTTGAGATTTTACAGCTCTCTGCCATGGGAACTTTTTCACATGGCTGGGAGTCAGAGCAGCATGGAGCAGAAAAACCACTGGCATTTGTGCAAGTTGTTGCAATCAGCCTTTGCAGAATACAAGTTTTCAGGTTTGGCTTTTTTGCGGTTTTTTTTTTGAGGATAATGTGGTGTTTCAGGTGAAAAGGTGAAGAATTTTATATAGGATGCATGCTCCTCTCTTTCACTCTTCCAAAAGATTGAATCAGCATATTTATCCATAGATCAAAAAATAATTTGTCAACCTGATTAGTTGCTGCTTTCTCTTTTGGTAATATGAATTCTAGTAATGCACATTCTGCAATGCAAATGTCATCAGCTGTATTTCCAAGTAACATATTTCATGATTTCTTATTAATGAGCTTTTTTTGTATATCAATATATAAATGCTGGTACTGTATAGTAATGTAATACTATTTTCTCTCCTAGAGTTTTGGTTTATAAATGCTGTTGCCACTGCTCTTGATGTATTATGCCTTTTCCAGGGTAATTTCTTACATAAGTCCATGATTATGTTTTTTTAAAAGGAAAAGGAAGAAAGGAAAAAGGAAAAAAAAAACTTTCCAACGTCTCTGTGACTATTATTGAATGTTAGACTTAGGGTTTTTTTTCTCCAGAAATAGATAGTGAAGAAAAGTTTATGTGCAGTTTAATTTTTGTTAAGGAAATACTGTAGTTCACACACATTGACAGTTGAATGGGATGAATCAATTCAGGGTTAGAAACTTGGAGAGAAAATTCTGAGATACACCGGAAAAGCTGTTCCAGGTGCCCCGTCTCCCTTTGTGACATTTAAAAAGCAGAATTCTAACAGGTTTTTAAGCAAGATTATGTAACACCTCTGGCACTAAGCTAAAGTAACCCCAAGTCATGTTCCCAAGAGTTTCATCCTGCCCTGACAGTTGTGCCTGATGTGTCTGAGTGTCACCTCTGAGCCTTGGTGTGCGTTTGGGGGTGTCTTTGAGCTGCCTTTGCTCCTGGTGTAGCTGCATCCAGCTCTGCCCACAAGAGCTGTTTGCTTGCTCCCTCTGTGTGTGCACAGCTGAGTAGAACCAGCACCTGGTGTGAAGTTCACTGCCTGTTCCATGTGTGACACATGGGTCCCTAGCACAGCACAGCACAGCACAGCAAATGAAATCCTGTTGAAAAGAAAGGATGGACAACCATAAATGCTTACGAATTGTGGCAAATGAAATGTCATTTGAAATAAAATCAGTCTTACTGTTCCTAACCCATCAGTTTAAAAACTGTTTGTTCCAGTGAGATTACTTACTGTTATAAAGATGCACTGTAGTTTTTCTGGTTTTAAAACAGTTTCTCTTGGAGTCCAGGG
Organism: Phainopepla nitens; assembly: GCA_013400175.1. Classification (NCBI taxonomy): domain Eukaryota; kingdom Metazoa; phylum Chordata; class Aves; order Passeriformes; family Bombycillidae; genus Phainopepla; species Phainopepla nitens. Next base: position 222,406 of record VXBQ01000259.1, on the reverse strand, counting down.
AACAGGAAAGGAGGAAAGGAAAAATAAAACAGATAATCAGATCTTGTTGAACACAGTATATAGAGAGAAATGAGGAAAATCTGGAGCTGGAGCCTAGTGTTCTGTTTACTGAATATGTCTTATTGAATTAAATAACACTCATTAAAACAGGAAAGAAGTTAAAAATTCCCATAAAAAGGATTTTTACATAAGGAAGAATAGGTATAATAAAAGAGTTATTGATCTGTGAATTATTTCAAACCATAAAAGCCCATTCAGATGATGGTGGTTAAAAAACAAAGTAAGTGAAGACAGCTTTGAATATAATAATTTAGAATTTATTTAGGACCAGGAATAATAAGTCCCATTAGTAGTAATTCATGTCTGTGGTGTTATGGGTCACTAAAACTGTCTTATCTTTTTATGTTTCTATCTCCAGTAACAAATATATGTTAATATGCCACATATGTAAGTGATAAAAATCTAAAATTTGAAAGGGGAAGGTTTGACTTTTCTTGAATAGACATTTATGATAGAACAGATGGATTGGATTCATTATTCCATGAATCTTTAAAAAGCTTTTAGTCTTCAGACCAATCATGAGGCATAGCTGGCATCTAGTACAAGTCATAGTTCTGTGAGGTGAACAAAATGTGAAAATAAATTTCTCAGGTTTTTCCTCACTTTTCTATCATATGCACTTCTTATTTTTGGCCTTATTGGTATTCTTGGTTTACAGGAGATGGGGAAGTGTATGAAGTTAAACTTTTATGGCATAGACAGTAGAAAATCACTTCCGTTCTAAAAGAGATCTAGAGTAGTTACACAAATCAGCTTGGGATTTTCAGCTGCGGAAAATCCTCCTATCAGTGAGCTAACCCGGCCAGGACAATACAGATGGGGGCCTACGCCACTGTTTCAGTTAATGATGCTGTGCTGGTTTCGTACTGCAGGGGCTGCAAGCACTACAGGTTTGCTTATCAATACTTGCTAAGTCTTTTGTGGCTTTCTTCCACCAACCTCTAGTGGAACAGGTGCCAGAAAACTGAGAAAAAAAGACTGTAGTCAAGGAATCACATGCCAAACCAGAAATAAATAAGTAAATAAAAGCAGAAAATGATGGCAAAGCTTTCAGTGCTGTGCTGTTCAAGCATACAGGGGGTAGTATTGGTATGCAATACCGTTCCTTTAAGGGAATGATTTCATGTTATGTGCTTAGAATTGGAGAACTTCAGTTATGCAAATCAGGATTCCAAACATGAGGAAAAGTCACATTTTCTGGACTGGTGAGAAGACAAAAGCTTACCACTAAAATTTAAACCCAGTGAAACTCAAGTCTCTCTTCTGTTCTACCCTTTCCTTCTTTTTATAACCTCCTCCCTTCCCACTTCAATTTTTTTTTTCTTTCAATGTTCAATATCAACAGTACTTCCCCCCGACTTCCAAAGGAGTATTCTCCACATTATGCAGATCAAGAAAAAGCAAGTGCAGAGCTCTAGATGCACATTAGATAGTTCTTTCTAAAAATAGGTGGTCTCTATGGCAATATTTCACAGTGCCCTTGAAGGTGAAAATTCACTTTTGCTAAGCAGAAGTCTTTCAGCAAAAATGACAGATCTCACTTCTATAAGGAGATTGCTATTGTCAAAGCTCTATATTCAAAAAGTCAGAAGTATTTTTTAAAAAACCAGGAACTAGACAAACTCTTCCCCTAGAAACTGTTGCATGTTACTGTTTCATTACTTTGATATTATTTTTGTCTCCTTTTGTTCAGCTCTACAAAATTTCATAGTTCGATTTTCTCAGTTTACGGCCTTTATGAACTGCCTTATTTATTATAGAAATTAAACCCTCAACTCTCCTTATCACTTCAAGAATTGTTTGTGTTTGTAGAAGGTACCTGAATATTGACTATAATTGACTAATATTGCTCTGTAGCATTCATTAAAGTTTGGCAGGCTAACTTCATTCCTATAGCTATAAGGTCCATATAAGTGGACATATGCCATGAAAAAGCGAGACGCCTGATTTCAACAAATTACATTACAAGGATAAGGTAAAACATTTGTTCTGCTCAATTCTTAAATTGTCAGAATTGCTAAGATGAGTACTTGTGGAATTTTAAATTACACTTCTGTCCTCCTGGAGTTTTGTAGCCAGTAGTTTAGTATTTGTGTGCATTAACACCAAAGTGACAGGTCCATGGACGTGGGCAGATCCATGCACATGGATTCTGTTGTGGCTCTCATACAGGGAATAAACAAGAGATTTTATATCACTTTATCAATTGTTTATCCTTTCGTGTTTTTCATTAGAAGACACTAAGAGCACTGTGAAATAAAAAGGAACTGGAGAGGGCAATAAAGAAACTATCAAATTATGTACTGATTTTCGATGTGCAGTACATCTCTACATATATGTAGAATATATATGAAGTTATAATGTTAGGGAATTCTTGGTTGCTTTCCGAATAGTAAACATAGAGTTAGACACTTTGAGAAAGCCCTGAGAGTCACACATAGGATTTCCAGTGTCAAGTCATGTCATCATCACCACCCAGTGTATCAGACCCTCATAACATCCCAAATCATCTGCATTTGCATATGGTCCTGCTGTACTGAATTAATTTAGCAAAAGTGCCTTAAGAGTCTGTCTAGTCTAGTAAGAATCTGTCAATATTTAGTAAAACTTCTTGGGGATGTGCTCTTGAAGCAAATGTGAAGCCCCACAGAATCATATAAAAACTAATATAAAAACAGGAATGTGACAAACTAATGTGAATTATTTTTATTACATTTGTGTTAATTTTAGCTTCATTTTCCATCAACATTAGATGATTAGGTGTTGTGGTGGGACTTGACATGATAATATTAGAACCTGCAACGATAATTTACAGTTCTGCTCCTGTCATTTGGCTTCAAAACTGAATTGAAAATAATCTATAATTTGACTCTACTTAGCAAGTTTATTTTTTGTAGAGGATCAGAAAATCCCTCTTGGAATGTGAAGCTGCCAAAGCAGCATGACAATTACTTTGTTACTGAGAAAGCCATTGCTTGGTTTTCCTGGTCTAGGCTTAAAAAAAAAAAAAGAGACTTTTTAATGACTTTTACCTGTGTTCCCTTTCCTATGTCACATGTTTGAAACATGTTCTGAACATTAGTACTGACAGAATGCATTGTAGATATTTATTAAAAAAACCACATCAGAGGGCAGTGAGAGGGAATTTATTTACTTTTTGTATGTATATTGCATCTCTTCCCTGAAGCACTTGATATCCCAAGAGCATTTTCCTCTCCATTATGAATCATTTTCATATCCACTGAACGTTGAAACTGCTTTTCAGATTAATAATAAAAATACATTTTTAAGGCAACAAATCTGGAAAACAAAGCCTGTGCACAGTACTTAGATTGCTGCAAGAGTTTCTTTTTCTATAACTATGAGGAAAGACCCCACCAAGTCAGGAATAGAAGGCTTATGAAAAGCATATTTGTTCTTTTGTTATTCACACTGAGAAAGGAACCGTGAGGTTTGAAATGCTGCTGTCCTAAAAGATATTCGTTTGTTGAGGCGCTGAAATACACTTTAAGTTGTACTTAATGGCTCTGGTAATAAATCTGAAGGTAATATACATCAGCAAAATACAGTTTGAAAATACCTCTAAAGGAATTTTTTCATGCTAGTAGTTTGCTAACTTCTTTAATTTCAAGGAGTATATGAGCCAGTTTCTTCTCTGAATGTTGTTATGGTGTCCAAGTAAAAGAAACAGAATTTAGAGGCACACCAAAAATTATATCTCATTATTCATTACAAGTGCTCAACCTGCCCAGTTGATAAGCTTTCGGCATATTTTTGTGCACCGTGTAAACAGCAAAGCTGTGCTAAGCACATTAACCGATGGCTTCATGAACAAACATAGAGATGGAAAAAAAAGTTCTATTGAGTCTTAATTCTTAATGTACACATTAGGTGCCTCCTTCCCTCCCTTTCTTCCTTTCCCCATTCCTCCCTTCTGCCCTTCCTCCCCTCCCTCAAGGTTATGGAGGTTTGTATCATAGACTATACGTGTGGTTTTCCTCTCATCCTCTCTCTGCCCAGCATTTTCTGCCCTTTCTCAAACACACTTTGCCCAAGGCACTGCCATTCTGGCTGAGGGGCTCAGCTGTGCCCTGTGGTGTGTTGGTTGGAGCTTCACTGCCTTCTCCTTTGCTTCCCCTCAGGGAAGTTTCACTTTATTATTAATCTGAAAATAAAGTTAGGTCAAGCTCTGCATGCAGGGGTCCAACAAACCCTTTACACTTCACAGTGGTGTAGCCTTCTTAGCTAGAATAAAATGTGCTGCCTGGTGAAAAGCATAAAACCTGGGGGTTACTGAGTCACAGACAAAAATTCCCTAATTACATTTCAGAATGCAGTGTAATCTTAACTATTACTTTGCTAGTAATGTATTATTGTAAGACTGAAGATGGGAGAATAGTGTGCATTGTGTACAGTGACCATTTTGTGACACAGCATAAGATAACTGGGGCTTCTGTTTCTTCTAGTGAATTGTTCTGAACAAGATCATTACAGAATATTGATTAGTCATAAGAATTACAGTGTTTCTCATTACTATTTGACTGTGCAAAATTAAGAAATAGCAAAATAAATTCCTGTAGGTTATAATCGGTCTTCTTGTTCCATTGAAAATGCAGAGGTTGTGTTTCAATCTTTTCCCTGTCAAATTTGAACCACAACGTTAAAGTGGAAATTTGAATGTTGCTTTTCACAGAGCTCTGCAAGCTCCAAGCTGTCAGTTTTAAACAAGTTTGGATGCAGATCTGATTTTGGCTCCCACAAGATGATAGGTTTGCAGCTTTACTGTTTAAAATAGATTAAAATAGTATATAAACTCCGTCATTAGAATCCATGTTGCTTTCCTTTGAGGACTGTTGACTGTGCTACTGTACAATAGCCTTATCAACAGAATGAGACACTTTGTGTACTTGCTGAGAAAGAAATGGCCTGAAAATATTCTGTGGTGGTTTCAGGAAAGAATTTTAAAGTATTATCTGCAATTCAGTGTATAGTACAATGCTAACTGGCTAGTATTTCATAAAGCAGTTAAATGACATTTTAATTATATTTTAAAAAATAAGATGTCATGTGGTTTTGCAGTTTGTCTTAGGAGTGCTACCACATTTATTAGTTTGCATTTTTCCTTTTTCCATTTTTTTATTGCTATTCCAGCATTTTGCAGTCTGAGCAGTTTCAGAGTGAAATTTCTTATATTACATCACTTGACAGTTTTAATGCTAATAAATTTTGCTTCTGAAGAGTGAAAAGGCTGAATTTTGATTCTTGTCTGTAAGAGAGAGTGTTGAACACAGGGAACTGGCCATAAACCACAGCAATGCAAACAGCTCCCCATCCCATGTAATGAGAGTGACAAAGAGTCTCAGTGGCTAAGATTGCAATTATGCAGTGTCTGAATAACGGCAGTCCTAGGACAAGCAGCTCTTTTTAGCTTTAACAGAACCTCTGAGGTGGTTAGGTGTCCCTTCCTTGAGAGCACAGACAAGAGTTTTAACATCTGAAATATCTAAACATGTCTAATTTTAAAGACATAATGATCCCAGATCCCCCCTGCATTGCATCCTGAAGATTTAATATGTTCTTTATGAAACTGTGTTTCCATATAAAACATGGAGAACTGACTGCCATGTGTGGCAAAAGTAGAGAACTCTACCAATTTTCAGTGAACTGACATTTCCAAATTTATATTGAGAGTACAATAGATTATTTTCTTCTCAGTTATATATAGTCATTTCCAGTTCATTTTCCTGTGATGGAGGAGAAGGAAAAAAACAAAGACCACAGAATTGCAGCAACCCACTGATGTTCTCACCGAAAGCAACAGTGAAATAAAATGAAGTTTTTGCCATTTGTTTCAGTGAGGACTGAATTAGCTTGAATCTGAGGAAGCAGCTTCAGGAATAAAGTTACAAAAATGAAATAGCTTCCTGTAAAAAAAAATAATTAGCTTCCTTTGCTTTTTTCTTTATCGAAACAACAGGGAAAAATAATGTAGAATACCCTCTTTGCTTTAATACTCCCTAGCATCTAGTCTTCAGACTGAATTTAAATATTACGTCATTATGTAATTAACATTACATTTTATTATGATGAAGGAGAAAACTAAATACCATGCTCTATCTGTCAAACAAGGTCAGATTTAACTGAAATTGCAAAAGGTCCTATATATTTCCTCCAGACATTTTTTAAGGATTAGTACAAAACTTTAACAAAGCTCAAATCTCAATCATTGAGCAAATCTTTTGAGGTTTTTCTCCTTCTCTGTAATTAGTTTTAGTGGGGATTTTATTAAAATTCAACCTGCTGTTCTACTGTATGAAAATGGTACATTTTGGCCAGACTACTGGAGTTAATTTGAGAGGAGGAATGATGTTTTGGTTATTTCCATTTGAGTGCTCAGTCTTACTTGGGATATATCACTCATGATCAGAGTAGCATTATGAGCTCCTCTTTTAAAATGTCTAATATATTAATACATTATTAGGGAGTTTTCTTTCCAGCTGAGTCCTAATGTGCTACTCCTGCACACTAAAATATTCAGAAGTAAATTCCAATTATTAAGGGCCTAATTCAGAGCTTTCTAAAGTTAGTAGGTTAATTTGTAAATTCCTTGCTAAGAAACCACTGAGTTATATCATTTAAGGGCTGAACCAAAGCTCTTAGGAATTTCATATAAGTGCACCTGGGAATATAAATTAGATTCTTTCCACATAATTTTTTGAAGTTAATATAAATGATGTACTTAGCAGTCCTGGGGAGGGAGGTCAGAAGTTACCCTTTTCAGAGAGGAAAGCAATCCTGAATTAGTGAGGTGACAGTAAAAGTAGCAGTGAATTTATATGAATCATTAAAAGAAAGGCAGAGGGAGAAAATAAAAAAAATAATAGTTTAAAAAAATAAGTGGAAAAATAAGGTGAATATAAAGAAGACCAAAAATTTGAGGTAGGATTAAAGATGTTTTCAACAAATATGTTCAGTCCACTGAGGGAGATATACGCTGACTTCAGAGAGCTTTAATTTAAACCTCAAGCAAGATTTTCAAAAAACTCATAGCCTAAACTTGTGACGTGAAAGTAAATCTGTTGGATTGCTTTGAAAACACTATGTGCAGTGGATGGAAGGATATATGCGTGGAATACATGCACCTTATACAATTTTTCTTGGCCTCTGGAAACCTTTCCACTACCTTTTGTGCAGAGTTTAGAGACTTGATATCAAAATGAGGAGCAAAAAAATGCTTGTACTGTAGCAAATTCTCTATTGCAGTATTTGAGCTTCCATTATAATGGAGAAAGGGGAGGTAAAGGTGGATTTCCCCTTTGCATCCTTGCTCTAAAAGCTCAAAAACTAGGATTGTGTCCTTAAAGGTCTTAGAAATATACTTAAAATATGTCCTTAAAATGTACTCTGATAGCAATATCTGCCTCTAAAATCTGATAGTATACATTTCACCATATAGATAACAAAGAAGAAAAGCAGTTTCTTCCTTCTCAGTTATCTGGTATGCTATCTGTAAAGCCAGGGACAAGAAGTTCTCACTTGATACTTCTGGGAGTTACTAGCTCTCATATTTCCAGTTACTAAGAAGATACCAGAAGGGGGGAAAAAACCAAACAACTTGGCAGAAGAGCTTTTAAGTGTATTCCTTAAAGCTCCAAACCTTCAGTAAGAGTCATGTTGGTGTATGCTCAGATCACTGAGCAAGTGCTCTCTTGCACAAGTGCATACAAAAGACTTAAATCCTAGTGAAGTTCTATTTTCAGCATCAAAATGTTCTGGAGACCTTACAAAGGCTCTGTATAAAACAGAATTTCACCTGAAAACCTCAGCAACCATTTGTCTTCTGTACAGCTTTATATCACCATCTGCAATCATTTGTCTAAATTCAGGATCTCCTCCCAGGAATCTGTAAAGAAAAGAACGGTTTGATTATGACAAAGCCTTTGTCTGGGTCGTTACATCACTTGGTTATGAGCAGTATGGATAAGCAAAAACCCTGTTACCTTCAATCTCAGTATAGAAATACCACAGTAATACAAAGTTGCAAAATTTTTGGAAACACCTTCTTCAGTGTATTTAACAGGGCATAGAAATGATGCTGATTTATTTATCCTATGCTGAATAGTGTGTCTAAGAATAGCAGTAATTGTGATAAATAATAATCTGAGAAAGAGTCTGTCACATTTTAAAAATAAGCAAATTCCTGCCAGACCAGAACAGATGGACTTTGGGTGTTGCAGGATAAGAGTGCATTGAGGATTTCATTATCTCTTCTGTAAGAACAAACTATGAACCTTTTATTTGCTCCATGTAAAAGCAGGTACCTTTTACTAGCAGTGAAAGTGTAAGAACCTTGTTCTGCTGGACTGGAATCCAGAACGCCTTAGTCAGTCCTGGGGTTGAAATATTCTTGTTTAAAATTAAAATATCCTCCTCTCTTTGTCATGTGCCTATTAGGTGATATTTCATCCTTTTCTCCGTTGATTGTAATCAGAATAATTGTATTAATACTTGTGAAGAGATCATATGGTTGAGGACAGTATTTGTATGAGTGAAAACATTAAAATGAGGGAAATATGCATGAAAAAGAATTATTTAAGCTGAACTTCAGAAAGATTAAACACTCAAGTATTTTATACCTGGCATCATCCTTCAACTGGTACTTCCATAATATGGACAGGAGTGTTTTACATCCTCCTATAACCAGTAGGCTTTCACAGCAGCATTTATTGAATCATTTTATCTCCCAAATTTAGTAATAAATTTTGTCTTTATAGCTTCTTTTTTAAACCTGGAAAATATACAAATATATATACATTACACTTTTGCAGATTTTTTTTTTAAATGTCCTACAGAAAAATATATTATGTCTGGTTTTAAACAAATCAGTTTAAGTCAGTTGACAACTAGTGCTTTAGGATGATGTAGAACCCATGCAAATCCCATGTAAATGTGTTTATTCCAATACAACTTGTATTAATAATTTGCATCTTAGAAAGAAAAATGACGGGCTCTGTATATATTTTAGGTTTTGATTTGGGATTTGCCATAACTTACTTGAAGACATGACATTGACCATGATGATGGCTTTCATTTAATGGCCTAATAGGAACTAAGATAGTTGGACGTTTATGACTTTTTCCTACTGAAGCTGTGAATATGAGGTTCCTTAACAGCAAAGTCAAGTAAGATAGTGCCCTTGGGAAATTCCAGAGTTGATGACCCCCACTGATGTCACACAGAGAAAAGTTCAGGCATTCTTAGTAGAGTATGCTAATAACAGGTAAATTCTGGTTGTTACAGATTGTCAGGGGAAGACAAGGAAATGAAGTATGAGAATGAAATAGTTTAATGAAAGTTCAACCAGTACTTGCAGCTGCTTCCACCCCTGGACAAACCAGAACTAGGAACAAGTCTCAAGAGAAGAATGTGGCAGATTCAATAGCCATGGAGGTGGCAGTGACATAGGACTAGGAGTAGGAAGGTTGTAGTTATGAACAGGGAAAACTCTGGCACTGCAGATGGCTGAGATCCTTTATAATGCTCTGTGTCTGCAGGAGTCTTGCCTCCCTTCAGGAGCAAGTGCCAGTGGTGCATCACAGCACAGGAGAGAGAGAAGTGCTCTGCATCTGGCAGCAGAGCTCAGGCAGGGGAGGAGATGGACCTCCACCAAGCTTTCCTGCATAAACTGCTTCCACTTTCCACATCACTGCCCTCTCATTAAAAAAATTAAATAAATAAATAAATAGAAATCTTGGTCTCCCTCTTTTTCTTCAACTGATTGTTCTCGCTGCTTTTCTTGTGTGACTAAAATGCATTTGATCAGTGAACTGTTTTGGTTGAAAAAAACCTTGCCACATAGAGAGAGATCTGAAAGATGTAGCTTTCATCTGCACCAGCTTCCTTATTTAATTCACTGCATAGCCACTCAAACCCTGGCACAAGGGAATTAGCAGGGATGTCTGCGGAAAGTTAAACAGTAAAAGTGGCAAAGGTGCAAAACTTAATACAGTGGGGTAAGTTTTGCACACAGAGGGTTCTGCCCCACATTGGCTAGCATAGCAGTGACTGTTTTAGTTGCTATAATTTTAGAAGATTCCCAAGAGCAATGTCCTGTATCTACCCCAAGTCCCCAGGGTAGAAGTTTAAATAATGCTGTGTGCGTGCTACACCCTGCTTGAGGTGATTCCCTACTTGGTAGACATGCTGTTACAGCCTCATGTTTGAGAACAAAGCAATAACAACCAGAGTTAAACACAGCAAATACAGCCTGAACAGCGACACAGCTGCTAAATAGGGGGCATTTCTGAAACATTTCTGCGTTTGGAATGCATGGCATCTGTCGGAATTCACACGCAAAGCTTTGGCAAGATAGGAATATTAGGGACTTTTTTTTAATACCACGCCCCTACAAATTATTTCATTCTCATACCTCATTTCTTTGTCTTCCCCTGATAATTTGTAAGAACCAGGATTCACCTCTGATTAGTATATTCTACTAAGAATGCCTAGTTAAAGACTCTGCTGACACAGTACAAATGGGAAGCTGCATATATTTTTCTTGTATGTGTCTTTTTCAGATCAAGCATTTTGCATGCTAAAAACTCAAGCTGTTGTTGCTTTCCACCAGTAATAGCCATAAATGTTAAGGATAAAGTGTAAATAGCTTAGCAAATTACCATATATTTCTTTCCCAAGAGAATGAAATAACATATAATCGGTATTGTTTATGGCACTGTAGACTAGTAAGATTTAGTGTGCTTTTTATTTCACATCTACACTGGCTCTCTCTCTCTATATATATATGTATATAATATAATATTTCACATCTACAGTGGTCAAATTCAGCCAGTACATAATTTCAGCATTTCTGGCAACATTATAGAAAATATTACCTGTGCAATGTGACCTTAGCAGTTCTTACACTTCTTGTGGGTAAGAAATTCATCATTTTTTTCACTAGGGTAAAGAATTTTTTCCTTTCTGCGTTTGATATCTATGCAAGTTTTTTCCTTCTCTACACTCATGAGATTTGTTCTAGGCAACATTGTTTGAACACTATTTAATATTAAAAGCTTCAAGAAGGAAGTAAAATATTTTTATTAAGCAGAATATTAAATAACAATCAATAATATTTTTTTCTGTGTAAATATTTACTAAACATAGAAGTTTGTACTATAGATATCATTTTTTTCTTCATGTTAACATACAAGTCTACTTGATCTTATTTTAAGGTGATATTGTGATATTTAAATTTTATTAAAATAAAGCTTAGTGACTGTTACCAGGTTAAAAAAAGAAAAAAGAAAATATTATATGTCCTAATTAGAGCTTTCAGGAGGATGTGTTCTAATATTAATGAAAACTTACTGTTGGTCATTTTGATTATAGATTCTCATACGGGTTTTTTGTTGAACAGCATAATTTAGGTAAATCCACCGTTATGATTTCAAAGCCATGGTGCTCTTATCTTGAAATCAGATTTGTTGAATGCAGACTCTTTTTCAAATAAATAATTTCTGAAGCAAAGGGAGAATATACACTTCTGCTATATACACAGTTTCATTTTTGCATTGGCATGGGATGTATTTTTTTTACCTATAAAGATTTGTATTCACATACACCTGCAGCAATGCTCTTCAGATACTAAAAGAAGAGTGCTTTTCTTTCTCCACAGGAGCTGCTTATTACTTATTTTCCTACACATGCTTTTCTGAATTTAAAGGGAAGCAGTCTGAAAAGTTAGGATCCCCATTTCAATTCAAACCCAGTTTGCAAAGGAGTCAGTCTGAGGGAGTTTTTGCACTCACTTTACTCCATAGATCACTACATCTCATGAAAAGATTTCAAGTGTCTGTGTGTTTCCCACATTTCAAGAGAGGATAGTTTGTGGAAAGGGAATCATGGTGTCATGTCTCTGGTCAAGCTTGCAGAAAGAACATGACTCCAGCTTCGATAATCTGCTCTTCTTCTGGCAGGATTGTTCAAATTCTTTGGAGCTCAGGGCAGGAGCAGCTCTCTGCACTGGAGCCTGGCACTCAGACGCATTCAGCATTTTCTGTTGTCATTACTCGACATATTGTCACTGTGATTGTTGGACAGATTGATTTTTGGCACAGAAGCAACTGCAAGCTGTAAGTTCTTCTCCCTTGTAGCTGTGCCTCCAGAAAAATTAGGAAATGGAAAAAGAGAAGGACAAAGAAGAGAAAGTTGAAGCAGGGATGTTTCTTGAACCTGAGTTTTCCCAAAGCAGCAATGTACTGTGCATTAAGGGATAACTGACAGGGTGTCTGGGCTGTGTTGCAAGTTTGGGATAATCAGGCTTGGTGTAGAGCTTCTGCATTTCATTTCCTTCCCTAGCACCATGCAGGCAGATATCAGCATGGGAGTTGGTGTGCTGAGAAGTGTGTAATTATTCCTACATGGAAAGCCAGGAGTGGGCTGTTAACCTGTGTGGCCTGTGGAGGTGAGCTGTTGAGACTGCTCTGACAGGGTGCAGAGCAGTGAGCTGCTCATTGCATGTGGCAGGTACCAGTTGGTGGGTGTCCTACTGCTTGCCAAACTTCCTGAGGTTACTCATGGCTCTCTGTGCAGTTGCTCAGCCAGCTGGAGGGAAATGTAATCTTTGGACTATCCTGGCAGCTGTAAATTAGATATATGTTAGGACAAATAGGCTGAGTTGGGTTCCATTGTGCTCCAGCGCCCCAAAACTTGATTCATCATATTTACTTCTGGTTAATAGGCAAATGTTTGCGAATTGCGGTTCACGAAATTTCTAGAGATTCCTAATAAGACAAGGGTGCTTTTTCAGCCCACCTAGTAGTATAATCATCAGCATATTTGTTTTTACTGCAGGACACTCTGCTTAATCAATCTCTCTTTCCACAGCTGAGGAAGGATTTTACTTTGGGACCAGAGCAAAGAACTGTCAAACTAGTGCCTAAGCATCTTCCAGATCACAACAGAGATTATGTTGAAGAGACCGAAATGCAGATGACCTGCACTAGCTGAATGTCTGGAGGCAGCAGAGTGGGTGTGTGCCCTGAATTAGAGAGTATTTCCAGTTTCCTGCAAGGTTTACAAAAGGGAGGGGAGCAATTTGCCAATGGCTGAGAGGCAGAAATCCAGAGGTGAGATAGGCAGCTTGTGAGATATCCCCTCCCAAATAATGATCACCTCTGCGTGGTAAACATAGCCTACAGATCCTGCTTCGGGTTGGAATATTCTGGGAGTTGTTTGTGTGTGCTTTATAGGCTTTTAGAAGATTTGGTGGATGTCAGTCAAATGTGAGATTATCTTTTATCAATCCTCAGGGTGTGTGTGAGTGTGTGCACTGACATTGTCCTCCTCCATGAATTTCAAACATTTCTCATCTTTTATCTCTCACTGTACAGTTAATTGGAGTGTCTGGGATGTTGCCTTAGACAGCTTTGCTGTCTGTGCACAAAGTTTTCTTATCCAGCTTGTAGCTTTCCTGAGTTGAAGCACAGCTTTGGCTATATTGGCTAAAGTTTTAGCCAGTTTAAGTGTTGTTGATACCTCTTGACCAGAAGGCTGGTTCACTGCCTGTGGATTACATGAAACGGATGCTTTGTAGGTAAGCAGCCATTTAAAATGCGCTGTTTTGTCTGGTGAGGGAAAACACTGAGAATATCTGCAACAGTAATAACACTGTGAAACTGAGGAATTCAGCTTCAAAGGGATTTCAGTTTACAGCAGAAAATCTGATGGTCAGGTCAGAGATCTCTCCTCCAGAGAGTGCTTTGAGAGCTATTTGTTGCTTGAATGGTTTGACTGCAAACCATGCAGGTCCTGCCACTTAAGCTGGTGAAAGGAGTCACCCCTTGGAAAGTTTGTGTTCCTTACTAGATTTAGCTTTGAAGTCTTCTGGTCTTATTTAGGACCAAGCACTACTTCAGAGCTTCAGCCCTGGTGACAGTGGTGAGCAAATAGTCTATGCTGGTGGTTTTGTTTGTTTTTTTTTTTTTGTTTTGTTTTTGGTTTTTTTTTTTTGAGTGAGAAACTGCCATTATGGGCTGAAAAGAAAAGAAAGTATAAACTTTTACAGATAAAGGGTATGTTGTAACAGGTAATAGGTAAATGCCTTCCTATGGGCTTTATTACAGAAAGTTGGAAGTACAATATGAAATGTAATCTTGCTAACTTTCCCTAGGCTAGGCATAGGAATGGAGAAGCAGAAACCAATAGAAATATTCCAGTATTTTTTTTCAAATTGTTTTATGTCAGTTCCCCTAGAAGGAAAGGCAAAAAATAAAATTTCACTCGATGTTTGTTTGGTTTTGGTTTTTTTTGTTCATTTTCCCCTGCTAAGTTTGTGTAATATAGTTTTGCTGAAGGAAATAAGGAGCTTTTATGCTGTATATTTTTAAATAATTGCCTCTTTTTTNTTCTTTTCTTTTCTTTTCTTTTCTTTTCTTTTCTTTTCTTTTCTTTTCTTTTCTTTTCTTTTCTTTTCTTTTCTTTTCTTTTCTTTTCTTTTCTTTTCTTTTCTTTTCTTTTCTTTTCTTTTCTTTTCTTTTCTTTTCTTTTCTTTTCTTTTCTTTTCTTTTCTTTTCTTTTCTTTTCTTTTCTTTTCTTTTCTTTTCTTTTCTCCCTCATATTTCCACGAAAAGTAAGATAGAAAGGAAAGTTATTTTTCTAAGTAAAATGCTCTTGGTGCTGTAGGTTTGGGGTTTTTGGAAGTTTTGGGTACTTTCTTATTTGAAGGCTGTACTGGGTTCTTCATGGTCATGCATCCTGTATAATCATTTATATAAGAGAATAGGGCCTTCAAATCATACATCTGACTACTTAACTGACCAAAACTTTCTCCAGACTGGCGTAGCTCCAAATCCAACCAGCACTTTCTCCGAGAATTGTGTATTCCTAAATGTCTTAGACACTAGTCCCCTCTGCTCTATAGGGACACTATCTCCTAGCAGCAGTTTTGTCAGCATCAATATGCCTGCTTTTTCTTGTTCAAATACTAACAGATGGCCCAGAGAAGCTGTGGATGTCCCATCCGTGGAAGTGTTGAGGACCAGGCTGGATAGGGCTTTGAGCAACCTGGTCTGCTGGAAGATATCTCTGGCCGTAGCAGGGGGGTTGGAACAAGGTGATGTTTAAGGTCCCTTCCTACCCAAATCAGTCTATGGTTCTGTGATTACATCATTCAACTGCAAACACTGTTTTGTTAAAGCAACTTCTCTTCCACATAAGTCAGTTGTGCAGAATCCTTATGGAGGTCACATTTACTTTACAACTACTTCTACCTCTTGTCTGGGAGTCCCTTTCCTCTCTCTGACAAGAGTTTCTTGCTGTAAATATATTTGATACTGACAGATGGGATTAGAGAACAGAATTTGTATGAACTAATTCCATACCAACAAGACCAAAACATTCTTGGGTCATTGGTTTAACAGAAAAATGAAAAGAGAAAAAAAAAAAGGGTAGAGATAGTCCCTATTCCAAGAGAATCCTATTTTTTTCTTTTGCTATTTCTAAGATTGCCAATGCCTTAAAAAAACTAGGCATGGAATGATTCACTCAGCATAAATTTATAACCATCATAGTTAGCAAGATCTTTGAAGAAAATATTTTAAGGTAAATTATTCTATTATGAATGAAGTCTGATTCACTGAGTATTGTCCTATGGTGCAATGTTCATACGGGGTTTTTTTCCTGACTGAATCCTACAGCAGGGAGTCACTATCTTTCTGGAATAGTAATGCTTTGTCCTGTCATAGGAATCTATTTCTTCATCTTGTTCAACACACTAAACCAAACAAGTTAAGGCTAGGGATTGATCATAGTTATGTTATAATTTTTTAGTCTAGCCACAAGGAAAGGCTTAATTACAGAAATTTACTTTTGGGATAAAAAAATCTGACTACTCTATGAAACTTCATTCCTAAAACAGGTGCCCTCATATATAGATATTAAAATAAAAAGAATATTTTCCCTTCAAGACTTTCTTGGTCTCACTAATCTCATAATTAAAATAAGTCAAGTCAGTTTAAGGGCAATTAGGATTTCTTTCCTTGTCATCATTGCCCTTTATATTAGTCTGCTGATTTCTCCTTTGCAGACTATATATTGACCTGAGGGGCAGTGTTGCTGATTATTATGACAGTAGCTTATGATCATTTGCCAATGTATATACTATTTTCCCCATTGTAGTTATAAGTTCAGCCCTTATGGCTTTCAACAGTAAGGATGCTAATTTATGGAACCCATTTATGAAAATGAAAATTTTTATTGTTGTTAAATAGTGTAATGAAAAAAGATGAGTGTTGGCTAAGTGCAGTCCATCTGGGGTTTTGTGTGTTCTTTAATGAAAAAGCAAGCAGTGCGTATTTCAGAAGGCAGGCATTCATTAGAAATCTGATTTGTGGCATTCACTAATTGAAAGCTAGATGATAAGGTCCTGAACTCACAGGTAAATATCTATGATCATTTTCTTCACAGAAGGTACAGTATAAAAAATATACAGAATCACAGTTTGAGACCCTGTAATATGCCCAGCTATCAAAGCAAAAGCCTCACATGCCAAAGTATTAAGATTCTGATCCTAAACATAACATCTGTAAGCATAATATCTCCAGTTTTACTTTCTCTTCCTAGAAGTGTTTTTCAGATATAGAGCAATATAGGATATAAACAACTGTACAATGCATCTTAAAATCTTCCTGAGACTACCACTTCTAAGGCTGCTATCTCCTGGTATATTATCTAAGGGAATACATCATCATATGAATTTCATTTTATATATGAAATTTCTAATACTCTGGGAAATCGTGCTAGGTGATATTAGATTAACAAAACATGTAAGTGTGTAATTGGAAACTAAGTAAAGACTAAGCATGTATGTATTAGCAGTTGTCAAAGGTACTTGCCACCTACAAGTCAGTTTTAATTCAGATGATCTACAAGTACAGTAATCAGGTTTTGGTGACCATATGTCAGGCCTGAGGCTAGAAATGGACTTCACAGCTTTCAGACAGCTGGTCATCAATAAAATAGGTAAGGCACAAGGCAGAGATCCTTGAACAGCTTATTATGTCTGCATGGCACATCAAATGCTGTACAGAAATACTGGTTTGGCTTACAACGACAGAGCTCCCAGCATGGCAGTAAATGTCAGCTGAGTAGCACACGCTTTCAGAAGGGCTAATTAGCACTTTTGCAGTTTTCCTGCTTGTAATTCCAGAGCAAACTCCTTTAGTGTTTCCTCAGGACCTTTGTGTCTTAACTTCACTGCCCACACTGCACAAACTCTGGTCTTTTGAAGTGTCCCTTATGTTCCCATGGATCCATTTCTCCTTTCCTAACAGTTCATTTTGCATCAGTTATGCCAGAGAGGACCTTGACTGTCTACACCTGTGGCTTTCTATATGACTGTAGCTAAAAGCATGGCATAAGTGGCCCTAATTTCTTTTGGGTTGCATGGAGATAGGGAGACCCAATGTGCTGGGTGAACATGAGACCTTTCCAATCTCTTGGAATGCAGCCTGGTAGGTGCAAGAGCAAGTTTGACTTGGGCATCTTAGTCTAGACTCTGCTGCCTGTAACCAAAGGTGGAGCCTGTGTATAAAAAGAGCTTAATGAAGAGATTTCCGTCATTGTTGGCTGCAATAGCTATGTCTGCCCAAAGAACCTGAGGGGATACAAGATCAGTAAAAAAGATGCTAAAGGCTTCTGTAGGAGCAGATGTGTTATGAGAATTGCTGGAGATAGGGGAGCTGGTATTTGCTAAAGACAGGATGTTTCCAAGATTAGGTATTTAGCAGGTCTTTTAAACGTGTGTAAAAGTCCATTGCATCTTTTTAACTTATTTTTTCTCCAGCTACAACAAAAGAAAGGTTCATTAACTTTTCTGTTTTGACTTTCTGATATTGGGAATACTTAGATGCAGACTGAGAAATGGAAGATTTATTATTGCACACAGAATGTCCTGCTGTTTGTTAGTTCTGTCATTGAAGAATACACACTATTTAGCGGCTTTCATTTTCATAAGTATTTTTGGAGTTATTTAAAATTTTAAACCATAGGGTATAACCGGGTGTACTCAGTATCATCTAAATGAATTTTGTAGTATTTTTGAAGAATGTGATTAACAGCCCCAAAGTTCCAGTTGTTCTATTTGGAAGGTGTGGCAAACAGCTGTAAAATGCAGAATCTTCTCCTTAGCTTTACTATTGAGAAAAATCATCCACTTAACCCTTGAAATGCAGTATTGAGAATGCAGAGCAGTGATTTACTGTTACTAGAAATTAATGGGAAATTCTTTGCTGTTTTCTTCCTGCTTTATAAAATAGCACTACATCTTTTACACCTTGTTGTTTTAACTGTGCATTATTACTCAGATAAATAAAATTGGTCAACGATAATTTCATGTTGTCAGAAGATGAAGATCTTTTTTAAGCACTCAGTTTGTTACTTATCACATTTTATCATCGCTACCATAAAATTCTTTTAGGACATTAACTCACCACTACAGTTAACTTTTATTCAATTTGCCTGTTTGTTTAAATGGCCTTACAGCAAAGAGGCAGCATTTTAGTATCTCATAATTTTTGCTTTCAGTAAGGAAATGGAAGTGTTTGAAAGGCAGAAAGAAAAAATGTGATTTATGTTGACTGCATTCATTTTATAAAGAATGATGGTAGAGCTGACAAATTGATCAGCAGCTGATTCTTACCCATAACCTGTTGATACAAGTCCATGCCTTATTTTGCCATGCTGGACTTCAGTTGTCCCATGTGGCCAGAAAGCAGCATGAGATGTTCAGTAGATGCAGGTCTGGATTGTAAAAGCTACTCTCTCAGTCCAGGTGCTACTGAAATCAATAAGAGTGAGTGATTTTTTAAGAGACTCAAATGAAGAACAATTAGCTGCTGCAGCTAAATTACATTTTTTGTTGGATCATCTCTAGGCTAGAAGCTGGTAAGCATGAAAGTGAGGAGGTGTAGAAATTAAGAAGCTGACATAGTGACAGATGTGGCATATCAAAGCACTGAGTTAACCTGTGTTTTGGTAAATTAGATCTGCACTTATATTAACTGTTAGAACTGCAAAAGGCATCTGAAGGTGTATAAATTCAAAAGCATCATGCAGGGCTTCATCCTTTCCATCCTTAAAAGAAATACAGAGCTATAGCACCTTGTTTTGTGTCTGGACTCCTTTATGATGTTTTGTATTTTATGAGTTCTGGGCTAGGCTGCAAATGGAGACAGTTCTGTGGAAGGTGCTACAATGCAGCTGAGACCTGACAAGGGCCAAGGGAGCCATGCTGGGCCATGTAGTAAATATTACATTGCAGAACAAATTTTACCTTCCTTGTGTATCAGTGAACACAAAGTAATTAAGCAGTAGAAAACATGACAGAATCCAGAAAGTCTTCAGGTTCCTGTCAGAATAATTGCTCTCTATAGTGTGCTTCCATTTAACACCTCTGAAAGTGTAAAATCCTTTGGAGTGGTGAAACCATGTTCTTGAACTGCACTATTGTTTGGTTGTCAGGGTGCAGCAGGTACACTGATGAGAGCATGTTTAGTTTGGTTTTATTCTCTATGTATGCTGTCAGAATGATGTATTTAAGAAAGTTGTTGCACTTGGAAGAATTACATTATAGGCACCTAAGACTCCCAAATGCCTCTGGGCACAGACATCTTAAAAATCTGCACCATTTTTGGGGTGTTTTTGTAATTCATGTCTTTTCCTGTCATTTTTTAATTAGTATTTTATCACCAGACAGTCAGAAACAATACTCATTTTCAAATGTCCTGCAGCAGTGTTGTCTTGTTGTTAACTCTTGTCATATTTCACTCATTGGCTTTGAAAATGGAAAGTGATGAATGGCTGCAGTGTTTTGTTTATAACGCCTCATTATGGAGCTTTCTATAAAAATAGTACATTTTCATTACTTAACACTGGGTCATTGAAGGGGATTGGTTTTTTTTCTTAATATAAGAAAAAGTTATTAGACTTACAAAAATGAACCCTCAAAAAATTATGGAAATTATATTTTAAGAATATGAAGTTCCCATTTTGGTTCAATCCTAATTTATTTAGCACTAGTGTGGAATAATCAAACCTAAAGTATTTTGAACTTTCTCACACTTATGTACCTTAAAACAGAAGTGATCACAATACAAACTGACTAAAATTTTACAGCCAATCAGATTTTAATAATTTTTTTTTCCTTTTTGAGAAATAGACTCAAGCATGAAGGCATACACTTCTCGTGAATGTGTTTAATATGATCAGGAAATTCAAATCCAGATGTTTGCTTAAAGGTTAAGACATATTTGAAACAACAAAGGAGGCCTTTTCTTTCTGCTGCATATATTTAAAATGGGCTACTTTTGAAAGAAATTTCAGAACCCCATTTGCATCCTAATTGCAACCCATTTCCTGAGTCCACAGTTAGGCAGACTACAGAGTAGCATTGGGGATTTCTGGGGCAGAGAAATTGTTGGTTCTAGCTGAGCTGCTGAGAAATAAAAGGGAAAAAGATGAATGGTTTTTTTGCTTCAGCAGTCACCAGCTGGCAGATCGGCTCCTTGGAGCCCCGCCAAGCAGCAGTTTACAGCAGCCCTGCAGCTGCTCTAGGCTGGGCTGGAGCACGACTGGCACGGAGCCACCTTCAGCTTTGGACAAGGGCTCAGCCTTCGAATTGGCCGACAGATGCGCTGGGATTGCGGCTCTGCTCGCTCATGTCTGATGCTCAGAGAGTGCACTGGGTACCTGGAAGTCCGGCGCTGGAAAATTTGTGTTAATCTCTTAAAGGAAGATAAGGGAAATAGGTTAAAAATAAATGTTTAAGTTTGTCCAAAGTTGGTTTGGGAGGTTTTTGGTATGGCACGTGTGGCTTTTACTTTTGTGCGTCTCATTCCTGGACATTTTTCTTATTTTGACCAGTTCACAAGGATCCTAAATAACTGTAAAATGGACCAGCAGGAAAATTTGTTGTGCTGCATTCTTTCAAACTAAATTATCTGAATTCATCAAAAGAAAAATTAATTCATTTCAATTTTGGATGTTGCAATTTTTATAAAAATGTTACAATCATACCGAAAAATAACTTGCATGAAAATCAAAGCGGCGCTGGACTTTTTATTGACAATATTTTGGAGGGAGAAGAATGTTATTGGAGGAGAGAAGAGAGGATTTCTTTTTGATTTTGACTCCCATCTGACAACTGTCCTCTCTTTTCCTGATTAGAAGCTATTCTTCATAATTTTTCATAGATAACAACAATAGTATTGGGTTTAGGCAGTGTTTCATTAAACTCTCTGTTCATTTGATGTGTAACTATGCACCTGATAGAATGACTCTGTCTTTCCTTATTAATCACTTCATTATCTTATTGCTGGGGACAGAGCCAAACCAATTTCTTAATATTCTGACGTCATATTCTGAATTTCTATTGGTGTTTTAATGTAGGTAGATTAGCACTTAATTTTTCCACTATTTGTTTAATTATTTAATAGGAGGAGAATTTCAGCAACAGTTTCACAAAACTAAGACCTTCCCTAACTATATATAGATTATTAAATATTTATGGATACATACACACACATTGTCTCCCCACATTGACCAGCAACCCGAAGCCAATATTTCATAGACTTACAAACCCAGCATTTATTTTCTAAATGGAAAATATTTCATGTGAAATGTAATCTTGATAAGGAAGAGGAAAGGAACATCCCAGTGCCAAATAGTCATGACAGCGTTTCATCAAGTTAAAAAGCAATAGGTGACAATAATCAGCTGAACTTATATATAATTTTGCATTAAAGAATCATGAAACTATTGTGGACAACTAGATGAAGACCAGTGAACAATTTCATGCAGTTACCAAGTAAAATTACTAACTTCCTACTGGAGTAATTAATAAGAAGCAGATAAAGTCCTTCATAAGATTAATAGTGTTTGTTCTGCTTCATAATAGTGGGGGAATTACCTTGAGTACTGTACTCCTGAGCCTTTTACTTCAAGGAAAAAAATGTGGAATTACTGAAGGGGATCTGTAGAAAATACAAGTGTAAATGACTCAGAGTCTAGCAGATGTGTCCTATGAGAAAAGATCAATGTGGTATTTTTTTATTCTAGGGCAGGGGATTAAGGGGTTGCTTGACAGCCTTCTTTGAAGACTAAAACAGATATTCCAGATCAAACAGCAGTTCTTTCTTCATTTTCACAAGAGAGAGAGAAGGAATGGTCTTGAAGCCAGAAAGATACAGTTTAGACATTAGGAATACCTTTTCTAAAAGTCGAAGTAATATAGTGAAAAAAATCTTAGAGAAGAGGGCTGTACATGTTATCTCAATGAAGGTCCTTAACAGATGGTTACGGACCATAAATGTCCAGAGGGATAAACTGGAGTTAAGCAGAAGTTCAGGATAGATTGGGGGTCCCACCATGAAGTTCCTCTAAGGTTCTATATCAATCTTTAGATTTTCAAAGATGCAGGGTGACATATGGTAACTCCAGAAACATTCCCTTACAATAAATGCTTGGATTTTTGACAAGGCATTACATTTTACTCTCGTCCCAGTAGGAAGATTATATTTACTGGAATGGAAATAAATAATTATTAGATAGATAAATAATTTTTAAAAAATGTTTGAACTTACAGACAGATCCTCCCAAGAATGATACTCTAGGAATTAAATGGAATTTCAACACCTGTGTGCTGCAGATGTAAAAAGTGAAGTAATGTTTTCCAGAAGCGTTGTACTCCCATTTATAAGTCTGTGTGCAATCAGCACTGAATAAACTGGGAAAAAATTATGTTCCAGTCCTAATAATTTTTTTAATATCATCTCTGATGCCTAAAATGCACTGCAGTCCTTATACCCAAAGCTGCACATGGCTCTGCATGGGATCATGACCATTAGCCTTCACTAAAAAAAGGATTTAAACTATGAATACTGACAATATCATTCTTCTCTGCTGCTTAAAATAGAAATGCATGTGAAGTGATACAATTCATTCTGAAACAATATATCTGCGTTTCCTGTGGAATCATGGAAGCACCCTGAAATATTTTTAGCCAAATGTTGTAAGGCTTGGTAGTATTCTTTATTCTCTCACCTTTGTTCTGCAACATCAGAGCCCATATGTCATTGTAAATGTCAAGAAGCTGCTCCTGTGTCCTTTCAGAGTTCTGTTGCAGAAGACCTGTAAGGAGCCAAATTGGACTTTTGTTTCAAATTAACCAGTTGCTTTAACCATTCCTGGATGAAAAGGGTACTATCATCTCCTCCCCAGTCAGGTGTTCTAGGGACAGTATGAAACATCACACCAGGTACACACTGAAAGTCTGCAGTGATCTGATTTGCCATGCACAGATAAATTATCATCATTTCAACAAAATCAGATGCATGCATGTTTGCACTACATCAGAAGTTGATAACATGCTGGAATTCTTCTTACATTGTATTTTTTCCAGGCTGCTGAAATAAAATTTTTGCTCTTCTCTAGCATGTATTTGACTGGTAAATACACAGCAAAACACCTAGATTCAAGGACAGTGAAAATTGAGCATGTTCTGAGCTTAACCAAGGCGCGACGATATTTACAAAATATGTTCTTTAGATTTTATAAGGATTTGAGAGTATTAAGTGCTGAACTCTATGAGATCAAAATTCTCGTTGTTTCATTATGTGCAATGCTTTTGAAAATCTGCTTACAATTCATGGAAACTTTATCCATCTATTATCTTCTGAAAAAAAAAAAATCCTCCTTTGATTTAAACTTTTTTTTTAAGGAAAATGCCCAAATCGTTACCCATAGCAAGCTTTTTCAATCCTAGTGCTATTGAATGTGAATGAAGTTTTGGACGTTTTGCCATCAGTTGGAGTCGTCTTGCATTTTAATCTGCCAGATCCAAGTGCCATTCATGTGTAGTGAGGAGTGGCTTATGTACTCCACACCATTTTTCTACTGTGTTCCATTACTAATACTTTTTGTTTTGTCTTATTTTGTTTCCCCAGACTACATATCCAATCAGAATGGTGAGCCAAAATCTCAGCACAAGGGACAGAAAGTCAGCTCATACTCCCACCGAGGACCCTTTTAGACACCCACCAGGCAGCCAAGCAGCAGCACATGAAAGCAGGAGCTGTCAGCTGTCTAATTTGTGTCTGAGCAGCCTCCTGAAGGAGAAGGAGATCGTGGAAGCCATCAAGCACACCCGAGGCACGTACGAAACCCTGGCTTCAGAGGTGGCGCAGAACGGTTTGGCTGCCGCGGCCCCCAGCGCAGCGAAGGCAGCGCCCAAGGCCGACAGCTGCCCCGTGTTCTCAGGAGCTCCAAAAGACCAAACTGCTGTGCCTCGGCAGCACAGCACATTCACAGGGAGACTGGGACAGCCCCCGAGGGGACCCATCTCTTTACACATGTACAGCAGAAAAAACGTTTTCCTCCACCACAATTTACACACGGCAGAGCTACAGACTTTAGGTCAACAGGATGGTTAACAAGGTGCTTATTTTCTTGCCATGGAAGGAAAGTTGATTAAAGAGGGATGTAAGCTCACCTAGAGCTCTGTCTTCAGCTCTCATCTGCTGCTATTTTCATGTGAAAAAAAAAAATTAACATTGTCTGTAGGTTCTGTGTTTTCCCATCTTGGACTGAGGCAAAAGAATGAACAAGATTGTTAAATAACTGGGCTGATTTGTCATGCAGAAGTCACCATGGGATTAATAAATGGGACCATTTGGCTGGTACTGCTAGTCCAATATTGGCTTAATATATTTTTTCCCCTCTATAAGTCACTATCATTCCCTGAAGTTCTAGAAGATGATCTTAAATAAAACCTGTATGTTTAATAATATTACTGTTAACGTAGATGTCAGGAATGAATAGATAAGTAATTAGTAAACTCTCTTGAATTTCATAGAGATTAGGGAATTAAGGAGCCAGAAATCTTTAAGGACCCTCTTTTTACACTTTTTTTTAATACAGTGAAATTTGGTCACTTACAGAGTGTTACCACTTCCTGCTGTATGCGTTTCATGAGTGCCTCATGCCACAAGTGGAGGAAGTGATTGATTTTCCTCTAACAGCTTCATAGAGAGTCACCAGGTATTTGAGTCAGTAAATTGGGTCCCAAACTGAGAATGTCGGCTTGTTTCCTCAACCTTCCCTTCCCTCTTCACACTTCTGTTTAACTACATTTCTTTGAGTGTTTCTGTTCTGTGAGGGCATGTCAAGTTGTGGTGATCTTTGTGCTCTACAGGCACTGCAGCACTCATAATGCAGTGTGACATTCTGCTGTGTAATTCATCCTATAATTTCATTTCACTTCCTAAAGCAAAAATGTGTGAAAGACTGAAATAAGAGAAATCATCTTATTACACAGGCGGAACAACCTGCATCAGTCATAATTTCTGTGGGCTGTGTCATCTGCACTTAAGGACCTGATGGTTTGCAGCAGCTCAGTGGATTTGTTAGTCTTGACATGTTACAGACAAGTGAGATGAATTTATTTCCTGGTCTCATAGGAGTATGAAATCACCAGACCATGCCGCAGAACCTGGAGACCTGTTGGTAGCAAAAGATCTGGTTTTGCCCTCTCAGAGACTTGGAAACCTCGCAGTCAAATATGTGGCATATGTGAAACATGACACTTAGTTTATAACCTCTCTGATGCAGGGTAATCTGTTTGAGTTGTAATGGCACATGCAGTTAGTAGTTTAAAAATAATCTGGCACATTTAAGTACGACTGAGGCAGATACGAGACAAGTCACCTCTCTCTTTAACCAGTGATTAATAAGGACAGACAAGGGTACAGCACATTCTCACACATAGAAACAAGCCATTGGGACTTAACAGATAGCATATAATGAAAAACAAAGTTCTGTAGCCACTAAAAATCTGCAACTTTTAAAAGCTATGTCACACAGAGTATATGAAATGAAGACAAAATTTTACCTAATGTTAAATATATCTGCTTCACTACTTAATATTTGGATTAATACAAGGAAATTGTATTAACAAGTCTTGTTTAGACTAAGAAAAATAATAGACTATGAGCTTGGCAGATATTCTGTAAAGTAATTTCAGCAGCCTGAAATTACAGGCTTCTGTTTATTGAGGATTTTACTTTGATTAGAGCAGGTTTTATTATGTTATCTGATGTTCAAGAGAGCAGGTTTTGTCTTAATATTCTGCAGTGATAATTTTGGGTATCCAGAGATGAATACATAAGAACCAAGACAAACATTTGCCAAAATTCTCTGTGTTCGTGTGTGCATTGCTACTGCCAAAACAGAATGTGCAAAAATTGCAAACACAGCTTCACTGAATTAACTGTAGTTATTCAAGACTCCCAGTCCTGCATTGAAACGCATAATTTAAAGTCTACCAAACAAATTAAAAATAGTAATAAGATAATTTCACTACTCAGAATCACTTTTTCTTCTTAGCACTATCATAAAGTCATGGTAGATTGAAAGGACAATTAATTCTTACTAACAATTCATTTCAGTATTGCTCATCTTAAGAGCGGATGTATGCAATTCAATTTCAGATCTGTAAATAAATTAAACATACACTGTAATCAAGGAATTTTTTTTCCAGGATACAAATGTACTGTACTACATTAAAAAAACAAAACAAAACAAAAGAAAAAAAAACCACCACAAAACAAACCAATACCCTCTTCAGTTTTAGGTTATGTACTGTATCTATAGTTGTTTTTTTCCTGGGAATATGGACTTTTGGATTACACTTTGTTAAAAAAAATAAAATCCATCTATAAACTTCAAAAATAGCATTTTAAATGCTACTATTTTCTTGGAGAATCTTTTATAGAGCTGAAACTTAAAAAAACTGGAAAAAAAACAGTTCAGTAAAAGTGAGGGATATTTTTAAAAGTCATCTTGAAGCTGTTTTGTATCAGTATTTTCAGCATTGTTATGTTATTTGTAATACTAACTGTAAATGTCACCCAGAGAAGGGTATTAGCCACATGTTAATGTACAGTACAGCAGTAACTGTAAAAGAGGTCCTTTCTTTGATCCTCTTGTGTATATAGGAAATCATAAAGCAACAGCATGTGGACATTCTTGCAGTGAATTGATTCCTTTATACTAAAAATCTCTAGTTTTTTAAGAGTTCCATGTATAAAGTGATTTATACATTACTCCAAGGCTGAACATATCCAAAGACATGACACCAGGGGGAAAAAGCATTTATTATTTTTTTTCGTAGATGTACCTTTCTTCCCATCTTTTTTTTTTCTCTTTCTCTACAACAAAGCATAACTGCAAAGTTTCTGCTTAAAATTACTTGTTAGTTCCATATCTTTCAGTGTGATAGAGGGCATTTTAAGGAGGAGGAAATCCCCAAAGAAAATCTGTTTCCATTTGAAGCAGTGTCCGTCCCACTTTATTAGAGCAATCACTTGGAAAAGAAGCCTTAGGTCTGTGCCCTAAATATTTTTTTTAATAATGTAACAGAGCTACAGCTGAAATGTGCTTATCATCATCTCTAGACTTACCCTGACTAGGACATGTTCATTCTTAAGATACACTAACATGCTAGGGTCATAAATTCTTGAGATGGAAGGAAAACATTTGTCCGATATTGGTTTTATCTTTGGCTTTCAGAGCAGTGGAAAAAGAAGCTCTATTTAAGCTATTTAGCAGCATATGAAACCATCCAGCAACAGGCCCGACCTCTGTAGGTAAAATGAAACAGCCAGAATAGATTCCTTTACTTCAATCCTGACTCTTACTGGTTTTTATTCCACACATCTCCACGTAAATGTTAGAAGGGCTTTCTTTGTGTGGCTTTTTTTCTGGAAATTGGGAAAGGGTGTATATCCAGACTAAGATGCTCAAATGATGTTTAGATAAGCATTTGAACGCTTACCAAAATGTTCATGTTTGTCCTACACTTTATTCCAGTCATTACAGGTTCATTACCAATAAAAATTGGTGGTTTTCCCTTTCCAAAAAGCCTATTAGGAAGTAATGATTTCTGTCTGTACTGATTCACTTTAAACTGTTAAATTACACAGTACACTCTTCAGACTAATAAAAATAAGGTGTTTACAAATCAGTACTGTACTTTCCATGCCCTAAGAGTTGTGCCATATCTCCACTGTTTTGATTGGTATGACATTGACTTTGATTAGGTTGTACTAAGTCACCTGATGATTGGGATTTTGGCCTTTAATCCAGCTACTCTCAGTTTATGCACAGGAAATCTCTAAATCTAAACCAGGAAATCTTTCCTGGTTTTCAAAAAAGACGAGAAAATACTAAATTTAACAAAAACATCATGTCATGATCTATGGTGGATGTCTTTTTTCCCCCCTTTCACATTCAAAAGCAAAAAAACCCTGCAAACCCCTTTGTACACCTACACAATTCATAAATGAAGTAGAGTAACCTCTAAAAAAATGCAAAATCTTGAAATAAATACCTGGAGAAAAAAATACAGGGGAGTCTTCTCACAGATGTTTGTAAAGTTGATAAGTTTATCAAGATGTTGGTAACTTCTGTATCTGAGTGCAGTAATGAAATACGTTCTGTGGCCTCTACCACTCTCATTCTGATGAATTTTTTGGAGGGGAGAATTTGCTGTTCTAGACAAAGCAGGCAGTTCAGTGTGAGAAAGTATATTGAAAGTATTTGTGGAGGTCTTCTCCCAGCTGGGAGAAATATACAGCGTTCTTTCCAGGATGTATCTTAATGTTCTTTGACCATCAAGAAGCTGACAGAGATTCCTCAGGAGAACAGCCTCACATCATGCAGACCACGACTGTCTTTAAATGGTCTTTACATTAACATGTCCCATATAAGGCACTTCTAAAATAATATGAAAATTTCAGCAGCTGCAGAATGCACCTTGCTGCGTTGTTAGGGGGGTTTTTTTTAGATAAAAAAGCCATGTGCTGGTTTTAACCTTGCAAACTCTGTTTGGAACTTGCTTGCTCACTGGTGATCTACCCAGGATGTGGGAATTTATCCACTGTAATGGATATGATACTAACTCCTCACCATATAAAACCATTGGATATCCTCCCTGAGGAGCTTGCGATTTGCAATGTGTTTTCAGTCTAGAAGAACTATTTGGATTTAATAATCTTCTTCTTCGAGGATCTTCAGTTGTTGCAAAGTCAGTGGAAAAGAAACTTACTTATTGAAGTATTTTGGAAAGATTTTGTGGATAATTTTATTTTAAAATACACTTAAAATTTATCTCCCTGTATTTAGAGACAGGAAAAAAAAAAAAAAAACAAGAAAAAAACCAACCCAACTTTTATCAGCATCTATTTCCCATACATCTATGATTCTCATTAGCCACAGCTGTCACTTGCATTCTGTACAGCTGTGAAATATTTTTGGATTTGCTGTTTTTGTTGCCTTCATTACCTGGAAATAATCTAGTTCTCTCTAGTTCTGGGGGGGTTTTGCCATCAATCCAGTACTTGAAACACACAGAGAGGGCTGTTGAGGATTTCTGTGCAAGTAATCCGGATGCTCTGAAAGCAGCGCAACAAGAACCTTTCCTGGAGGTCTCGGTGTGTTTCCTGAGGATGGAAAACCTATCCTAAGTGATTTTAACTATGAAGGATTTGTGAGAATCTGATGGGTGTGGCAAATATCAGATCTGTTTGGTTTCGACATCAACATAGAGGTTATAGAACAGAAAATACTCCACTGAGAACATTTTTCTAGTGGGCAAATAGTATCTCCTTTTATTTTGTATCATGACCCTTGCTGTCTGTCTGGATTTCAGGAACATTTCCCTTAGGTATGGAGTTGTGATGACTCTGTAGACAGGTTGCACCACAGTGTTATTTCTGCTATGAGAAGGCTCCACTGGATTTTTTTTATTTAAATTTAAAATATCTAATCATTAAAGTGTTTTAACACTTTCCCCCAGACCTGCTGTGCTGCTGGGGTAGTAGAAAGCAGTGCATTCACACCATCTGGATAGGCTGTTGATGAGTTGAGGTCACAGCTGATTTACATCTACCCAAAAACTGCCAAACTTACTTAAGCAGCTACATAGACAAATACATTGCCAGGTTTGACCCTGGTTTTGCCTCTTTGAAAAGGCCCTAATAATGTAGTTTTAAAGTTCATATGGTTATCAACAGTAGTAGTAGAATTTTAATTTATTTTGAATTTTCAGTTATGTCAATGCACTTTATATAATGGTTTAATATGAATTACACGGAGACTTTTTTTTTCTAAACTAAACTTGATTTCAACAGGTTTCAGAATTCTCTACTTAAATTTAAGCATGTGAGCAATCCCGTAAAATTAAAACAGTCAAATCTCTCTTCTTTAAAAAGCTAACACACAAATAAATAATATTTTTTCTGGCATAAACAATTTCATTCATGTTTATTGTTTGAAATGTATGATGTATAAAATGTATTTTTACTTATATCTAAATATAACTACTTTTCAAACATTCCACATAAGTAGAAAAGATAAAAAACATCCTTTATACTAAAGTCACTTGTCCTGCAATTCCATTAGGCTTTGTTTGCCAAAACATTAATTTCTTTTTAAAGAAAATCTATTTGTTTTCCATGGTTAAGAGTGTGAAAAAAATTAAAATGTTTTAGTACATGCTGTACAGAATGTGTGGAGAGATGATCAATATCACAAGGAGAATATAAGCAATCAAAGTCCCTAATCAGTGAAGCACCTGATGTTTTTTTAAGCAAAAGGATCAACAGGATATAAAAATCTGTGTAAGAGGAGAACAGATGTTTTGTTGCTCAGGAAAGTCTAATGGAAGGGGGAAGGCTGACAGATTAATGGCTCTTTTTCTGTTCCAGGGCTGGTGGTGCAGAGCCATTTGCTGTGAAATAACACCGAAGCAATATATTTATAAAGTAAACCTACTGGAATAACAAGAAATGAGATAAAATGTTCACGTAACACCCCGAAGTATGGTTAAGGGTGCTTCCATAATTTGATCAAACAGCATCTGAGTGAATGTACATCTTTTTATTACCAGGGTATTATCTTTATCTGAAGGATAAGTGTAAGCAGAACAGTACAATTTGCATTGTAACATAGAAACAATTCAGACAAAAAGAATAAATGGAAAGATTCTATCTCTAAAGCCTTGCACTTTGTACAGTCTCCTCTAACTATCTGAAGTAGTTTTATGTAATTTTATTTTATGCAGCTCTGGTAATGCCCTTATGTTGAGCAATAAGGAGAAAACATTGAAGAGAGTCATGACCCCAACCCTATATCAGGAGCTGCACTTGCTTAACAGGGTCTCAGTTTTGGTTTTCCTTTCCAATAAAGGATCAGAGATCTTGTGAGAAAACCTTCATACAAACATCCCCACAAACAGCTTTGCCCATGTGAATTTCAAATTGGTTAGGGGAAAATTAAAATTTTAATTAAAAAATTTGATTAAAACTCTGACTATTTTTGAAAATATGTTCTTTAGTATGCTGAGGGCCATTAGAGATCTTTGGGCATTTTTCTGTAAACAAAAGTGTTCAGTTTCATGTATTAAAATGGGACATTTTATCTGATCATTTCCTCATTGTGAACTTGCCTGTGAGTATCCTGCTGTCCAGGATGATATTTTTTAAAACTGCTGACCACTATAAAAATTTAATAACTAATAAGACATTGAATTTTCTATTCTGTGCTGCTAATCACCCATTTCATTTTAAGAAAAGTACATGGCAAGGCTATTTGTTATATACTATAGAAATTCATGAGAATAGGGGGAAAATACTGACTTGAAGGTGAAGTATATGTAATGCACAGTTGAAGAGTGTTGAAGAGTAAAGTTCTGTATGAGACAAGGTAAAGCTTTTTCACTGAACACAGTCCAGTCAGTCCAGAATCACTTTGTGGATTTAGATGGTAACTTGGATTTAAAAGGAAAGATATGAGAATATTTTTGCTGAGATGACACACTTAAAAATCAACTTGGAGTAGAATTTGCAATAGTGAAGGTATTTGCCTCAAGGTATGGTCTGAAAAGAAAGCTGTAAAATGTATCTAAATTCTGATTAAACAAGTTCACTAGTGATTTTAGTGGTTTTACTCTACAAAGCCATAAATTGGTTAAACTCATTCTTATTTAACAGGCAAATACTTTGTAATATTTAAGAATTTCCAAGGCAGAACCCTAATCTTTGACTTTAGTACTACACATCCTCTGATTTTTTTTTTTCTTTTCTACTCTTTTTTAAATTGTTTTTGGGTTATGTAACTTCTGTGCAATAAGAATCTGATTATTTCAAATTCAGTCATTTTGCACTAACTAAAAACAGATACGTAGCCTTTAGGTGAGAACGGTGTTGTCTCTGAAGAAAATTAAGCAGCATTCTGGGTTTTTTTTAAAATCAGATTATTGGGTAAATAATTTCTGCTGATTACTCTGAAGAGTTATAGCAGTTTATGAAACAGTACTATGGGATTCTACTGGTATTATTTAATGGTCCTTTTTTTGTTCCTGAGTTTAGCTGGCATTATTTTTTCTCCAATGTTTTATGGAAAGAAATATTATTTTTGAACATTTGTACAGACTTTTAACTTTAAACCTTATTGTAGAGGTTCACATTCATATATTTCCATATTTGAAATGAACATAAAGGGCTCTTAGAGGTTTTTTCTTTTCATGCTGCCAAAATTTTATTTGTTAATAAAAATCCTGTGTTCCAAGATGAGCCTGTGTTGGTTGTGTCTTTGAAATAGTTCATATTTTTTTGACATTTCTTCATATTTTGCTGGGAAATACATATTGCACTTTAATAAGCATTAATTCTTTTGTGACTTAATGATATTAGCAATCTGTCACCATCAAGAAATGTATCTTTTTTTCTTGAGGTTCTTTAATCACTTAATGAGAACTCTAGGTTGAAGATATTTGATACTGTACTAATAATAAAGTACAAACACATGTGCAGAACATTTTATAAAATCTAAAGGTTATATACTGAAATTCTACTGTCTTGCAGGAAAAAAAAAAACATTCTGCCTTGGTATTTTGCAAATTCGTTATTACACACTATTTCCTGATGTCCAGATAATTTTGCTTACACAACATTTCTCAACTCCCTACTCCATTTCTCAGTTGTTCTTAGCATGAAATTAGTAATTTTCATAAATAAAATTAGGTTTTACTTTTGTTTTTCTTCTCTTTAGCATCTTTTTCCACTCTATTCTTTTGCGTTTACAGTCTGTGTGTAGTTTTGTGTTGTTCATCCCAGGTTTCAACTAAGGATGTTATAAAACACTCTTCCACTTCGCTTCATTTTCCCCATAGCATATCTAAGTGATATGTCTTCACCTTCAAAGGCCAAAATCATTAATATTACTTTAACTTAAATATAGAAGAAATAAGAAAATTTTCACATGTGTAAGGCTATGAAGTATTTGCCATCACTAACAGTAGTATGTAAGTAAAAGAAGCGTGAAGACCAAAGTGATTGCTCATCGTGTCATAACTGAGTTCCATTCCAGCTTTTCCCTGCACGTAAATAATTCTTATGGGCTGCACTCTCAGACCAGGACATTTTTTTTTTTTTTTTTGGGGGGGGGTGGGTTCTGGTTATTGTTTTGGGGTTTGTTTGTTTGTTTTTGTATCACTACCAGTGCACCATTTTCAGTGCCTGCTTTGAAAGCCTCAGCTCAGCTTCCAATTCTTCATCTAGAAATGGCTGTAGCTCATTTCACAGTACTTAGATGCCTACTACTCTTTCAGTAATACTGTTTAAAATGTATGTCCCACTCTAAACTGTTTCTTCCTGTTGCTATCCACTCTTGAATAGCTGCTCAATTTCACTGCTGTTTATAGGAATTCTTGGGAGCGTTTGGGTCCCTGGCAGGAATATGAAGCTTAATAGGTTATTTAACTTTATGACTTTATATATAATCTTCTAAGGAAAAATAGAGCTGAAATACAAGAAAAAAATTAATCTGATATTTTTCTGTGAATTTAAATTACTGTATTATCGGCTTTCTACTAAATGAAGCTAAAGAAACATCAAATTAGATGCAAGTGTGGGAAAGTGGAAGACTCTTTGAAATTAGCAGAGGTTATACAAAGTTCTTGGGAGCTAAGGAAGCTCTCCCACATACCATCAGTTCTATGAAACTTGAGTGCGTCCAAAATAATGGACAGCTTAATCTTTGTGTTGTGATGATGTTTAAAGTGCCTGGTAATGTTTTCATGGTTACATTATGTATGTTTTCCTTCTTCCTTGTAAAGCGTTCTCTTCTTTTTTGAAACAACAGGACAAGAATTTATTCCCTATCATGGAAATACCACAGAAGACACTGATTACTGAGAGTGAAACAATATTCCTCAGACAGCAAAGTAATTCTTCAATTAGCTTGTATGTATTATAATATTTTATATTGTGATAACTCAAAAAATAATAGGAATGTTGTTGCTTTAGAAGAACTGCATATAAGAGGATGAGCTAAGCCTTGTTTCAGATTGAAAAAATACTAATATGAAATTAAAGGAAATCAATCTCTGATTTTTCAAGTGTTGGAAGCACACTAATAATCAGCATAGCTCGATTTCACTCCTTTTGATGACTCCTTCTTCTAAGCATTAAATGTCATTCAGAAAAATATCTCATGTAGTGACTAAGTGCAAGTCAAAGTATGAGCAAACATAATTAAATCTCCATGCAGCACTGTTGCAAGCACCCTGATGTTGTGCAGATCAGTGTCAGAGGAATCAGCATCAGTTCTTGGGCTGCTGCATACCAGCCCTGCTTGCAGCAGTGGCTAGATGCAGATACTGCTCCAAATTACATCAGTTATTTTAATCCATTCCTCCTTCCACCCTTCTCTTTCCCCCTTTTCTCGTATTTCCCTTTATTACAAATTTCTGTCTATACTCCTAACTATTGCGACCCCTTTAAGACACTGGGAACATTCGGAACTGAGTTTCACCTGTGCTTGGTTTAATTACCAGGTGGTGAGATAATTACCAGACCTTAAGGGTAGGGGAAAGGCGATTATTACCATCATTAGATGCAGGTGTTTAGGATGAGGAGTACTCAGGAAAAGGTAGTGGAAGTGGTTTTTTTGGGTAGGGCAATGTAAATGCCTGTGAGCAGCACAGTCTGGTTTTTGTGGGTTTTTTTCGTTGTGTTTAAGACTATATTACTTTGGGCTCTTAACTTGATTCAAATGCACAAATTCAAGACTTGTCTGTGAAAAAGATGCTACGAGCAACCAGCTGAAGAAGTGCTTTGGTAACTCTGTGCATTCCTATGGTTAAGTGTTCTGAAGTATTTAAATGGAGGTGGTTTTCCAATGTTTTTGCCCCCTTTAAATAATATTGGGTTTTATTTAATCTCTTAGTTTGTTATGCTTATGGGCCTGTTAGTCATGCCAGTGGATCATTACTTGCCTGTTATATTTCTCTTTCTGTTAAATTGATTTTCATTTTGAAACATGAATGGGGCCTACTAAAGTCAATGTGATACTTCTTTTGTTGCTTAATATAGCTTAGTGGAGAGAACTCTGATTGCAAATTATGGTTGTGTGAACCTGTGTCCCTAATTCTGCTCAGTGTGTGTGATAACTTGGTGTGTAATCCTGGGGTAGTTATTTCTTCTGTGTTATTGCATTTGGGTTTGGCCTTTTTTTTCAGACTGACATAGCTTAAGGCCCAAGGCTCTTGATTTGTAAGACCCAAGTATGAAAAACATGCAGATTTGTGGTCTGTTCTAATCCACACACACACACACACACACACACACACACACACACACACACACACACACAAAATGTAATTTTAAATTTTGTAAGTGAACCTACTGTAAACTACCTCTTCTTGAAGCCTTTTTGCTCTTTTTCTGCACTGGTACAATTCTTCCTATGTTTATTTGATTTTTAAGTTAAGGTTTTTAAGCAGACTAAGCTAGATAAGAAGATGGGAAGAAAAATACTGTGATGGGATGTTGGAGTAGGAGGAAAGGGAGTGAAAAGTAGCTCTTATGAGCTAATAGGGAAACGTTGACTCCAACAGAAGAACCTAACTCTGGAATTTTTTGGCCACTCCATTAACATTAAAAGGAGCTAAGGCACCTCAGTGTCTTAGCTGCACCAAGACTTAAAAAAAAAGTGTGAACTAGAGAAGCATCAGATAAAGTGCATGGGAAGTAATCAATTTTATTAGTTTCTCTGGTAACACACCACTATATAAAGCTAAAGGAGTAGTCCACAGAAGGCAGCATTAATTCAGCCTTGCGAACAGTGTCACTGTTTGTCTGATGTATAAAGGCTTAAGAAAACTGTAATATGTAGTGGGAGCAATCTAACTGTTAAATTAAGAGTCTTGGAACCATAGTGCTGCAATATATTGCTGTGATAAAGCAATTTGTGTGGACTGGGAGGTGGTACTGCTAGATATTGACCCACATCGCGTTTCTCAAAAGTCTTATACCCTGTAACAGGATTAATGAAAGCAAAATGAAAATTCTTCTTTTGCTGTGAAAGGAACATCTTTAACTCATAACAGGTGGAAAACCTGCTAGAATGGAAAAGGCAGTGCATCATGCAGAGTAACCGGGGTCCTTTTTAAAGGTTTTCGCACATCCAAATTAAGTTCAATGGGACTTTGGCAGCTCTGGTATTGCTCTCAGGTTCCTGAGCTGAAAGGTAGACTCCAAAGAAAAAAATTCAGAAATAAAATCCAGTGTATCTGTTTGCGATAATCTGGAAAACCCTAAAACCCTCCCAGGTTATGCCTCGGTAAAGAACTTCATCTAATAGTTCCCGAAGGCAGTGCTGCCTCAGTGACCAGGTGACCCTTGACACTGA
Organism: Phainopepla nitens; assembly: GCA_013400175.1. NCBI lineage: Eukaryota > Metazoa > Chordata > Aves > Passeriformes > Bombycillidae > Phainopepla > Phainopepla nitens. The sequence continues at coordinate 185,542 of VXBQ01000259.1, read as the reverse complement.
CACTAAGACTGAATAGTCTGCTCAGAGATTACTTGCCCTTCTGCTTTCTGCCAGTGATACAGGTATTTTTATGCATTAACTTCATCTCCTTAAATTGCTGATGTCCCACCTCTGATTCTTAACTGTCATGTAATACTCGTCTCAAAAACCTGGTATCTTATTTCAGTGACAGTTTTGTTGAATTGCCCCGCTATCTGATGGAGTCCAACTCTTTTTCTGTCCCGCTCCCCACTTGGACTGTTTGCTTATGCCAAGCGTCTGGTAGGCCCAACAGCTCTTCCTATGGATCTATATGAGATAAGGAGGTGGAAAAATAAAAGTAAAAATCAAGACTTGAACTCTGTCAGAGCAACAACTAGAAGCTGGACGTGGTATATTAGGACATCTAAATTAACAGTGGAAAGCTTTGAGCAAATCGCTGTTATACTCTATTTCAAAAGTGATTATAAGTGAATTAGAAATTCATTTATAAATTCAACATCCTTGTCCTACCCTTTCAGATGTAATTAACCTTCTAATTGTACTAGAATGTAGAAATTTGAGGCTGATATTAATAAGCATTTGTATACACTCAGTAAAGGAAATCTCAGACCCAGCAACCTGCTGACATTTTATTTTTCCTTTAGAAATTCCTGGGGGTATATTCTAATGACTACTATTTCTGTTTTGATTGGAAGAACAGAAAAAAAACCTCAGAGAATAGGCATGTGTATTGGTGTAACATTTTCTTAGGTCTCTTCTGTGGCATCCTCCCTTGTGAAGATTGACACCTGATGAGATGCACTTTTCCCAGAGGGAAAAAAAAGATTTTACTACAGGAGCTAGCAGGGCTCTTTATACCATTTTGAAAGGGGGAAAGGGACATAACCAAGCTTGTCAGTGATAAGCAATGGGATGGCATATCAAAACTCTCGGAACTGAGTGCTAGTGAGATGCCTAAATCTGCTGCATAAGGTCTTGATGTAGTTATCTGATTAATAATTGGAGAATAATCTCTCTTGTCAGTGGCCTTTGTTCAGTTCCTCACTTTTTTACATGCTGGTGTTTGCTGGCAACAAACGTATTTTGGCATTTTTTTGAAGAGATTAATCTATTCCAAACATCAAGTTATAATCTACTGGAAAATGAATGCTACAGTAGTGGCTGATGATGTGGTTCAGCTAATCCGGTGGTCAATAGAAATCAAAAACTGAAGAACTTCTGATTCCACCCCCAGCAGCTTTTGGATGGTTTGTACTAAAATGGCCTTCCTGTGCTGGCTTGGGGGTGGATAGGTTTAATTAACCAGTAAATGTCTTTCACTTGAGGAGGAGGTCTATATCTTAGTAGTTTTCAGAGAAAATTCTCTCCCTGTGTTAACTGTTTTGTACTCTGCATATGAAATTTCTTGAAGACCTGTTTCTGTAGCCTCTTCTCTAGAAGTTACACTACTGACGATCCTTGTCATGTAATCTTTCCTCCATCTCAGAAAACCCTGCCAGGGCTGGACATGAGTTGCCTTCTGCAGTAGCTGGCTTATAAAATCAGCAAGGAACTTTTACAGTGGAGGCTGACCCCCAGGAGACCCAACAAGCGCATTTTTTAGCAATGCAAGCCAAATCTTATTTTGTCTATTTGTAATTTGAAGCTAAATTGTGTATGGGGACACAGTCAGCTGGCTCTCCATGCTAATTGCCCCAGTGAGGGATACTTTCTGATTTCTAAGAAATCACAATTGCAGTGTTTTAGGTGGGCTACTTGAGGACAAACCTATTATTTCCTCCACTTGTATTTCAGCTATGCACTGATGTGGTTCTAAAGCCTTTCCAAGAGGTTGCCTCCATACAAACTGAAGGACTGTTCTTTACACTAGACACAAAACCATCCAAGGTTTAAAAATTGCCCTCCCCCCTTTCTTTAAGGGTCTCTTTGAAATACATGTCACTCCAGTCTAACCTAAATAGTTGCTATAGAAGTGTACTGAACAAATAAGTAGTAAACCCACAGGAACACATAGGGAACATATGCCCTGACCCATATGGAATGCATGCTCTGACCTTGGTGCTGTGGTATCAGGTAATGTCAAATTCTGCCTTCTGAAATAGCTGCAGCTTGTTCCACAGCAGCATGGGCATGTGGCCACTGGGTCAGATCATCTTATTTGGACCTGCCATATGGGAATCTAATTTATCCAGGTGGCTTTAGCCTTCTGTCTTCTGACATAATGAAAGATCATTGCAGGCTCTGTGCAGCTCCCAAGCCCCACTTGTACATGTGTCATAACTTCAGACACCAAGCCTTTAGCCCATAAAAGATCAAACTCAATTTATGCTGTAGCACAGAAACTGAGATGTGCTTCCCAGTGCAAAACCTGCTGGTGGTAAATACATCATGGTGTGACTTTACAAATGTATAATTAAAATCTAGCACATAGGAAAACAGGAGCAACAGCATCTTCCTGTTTGGAAGAAATATCATAAAGGATACCAAGTCTTTATTTTGTTTTCTGTTGTCATTACAGTCAACTAAGAAAGTGAATTATTTAAGGAGTTTTTAAAGCAGAAAAATATTCATAGAAATTGTTTAAGGTCCTTTAAATATTTATGCAAATAATGACAATTTCTGTCTGTCACCCTAGAAATAGTAGTGGTGATTGATTATTCAAGGTCTGTAATACTTGAAACTGTCTGGCACCCTGAAAAGGGCAGGGAGAGAAGCCATTTGTTTCTCTCCTATGTAGGTAAAGACCATTGTGCATACAATTGTATTTATTAGCAAACAAGGAGGTAGTGTCTTTGACTTAGGAAAGCAAGCTTTTTTTTTTTAAATAAAAAAAGCAAGTCCTACTTTAAGCTCAGTTAGTCTTTCAAACATGTCTCTTGTATTTTCATAACAGAGTCAAAATAATCAATATGCAAGACAATGTGGGTGAGTCTATGAATGCCTAATCTTCTAGGAAAGGGATGTGATGTGTGTAGAGAAATGGCTTTAAGAGGATTTTTTCAGTTTGAGAACAGTGCCCTGTGGTGCAGAGCTGCTGTCACAGAAATGCTTTATCAACACCCCTACTTGTCGCACACTGAGTCAGCTCCCCTGTTATCAGTGGTATGGGATGGTGTGGGGCAGCCTGAGACTCCCTCAGCAGTTTCTGATGTATCAGACAAGCAGCAGACCTCAGCAATCCCGGGACAAGATGGGAGCCCTGAGGGCTCCAGTTACAACCATTCTTTCAGGGGCTGTGTTGCTCAGCTTTAAGTGCCTCCTGAAGGACTGACAGATACATCTGTGCTTGGATTTACTTGAGCTATGGAATTCTGCTTCTTTTGATGTTAATAACGAAAAGTGCTCTCATCCTTCAGAGCAAGCACTTCACATTCACTTCTGTAATATCTGAAGATACCTTGGGGGCCTTCAAATTTCTGTGGGGCCTCACATTTCTCTTCTGAGAACAAATGTCGTTTCCTTGATAAATTAGTGTCGTGGATGTGGATTCTATAGTCTTAAGGCTGTGTGCATTTCTCTAATAGTATGCTGTTTTTGCACTTTTAGGGAAGATGGTTGCTTTTTCTGGACAGTCTAGAGACCTTTCTTCAGTGTGACAGCAGATTTAAGAATTTAAAGAATTTAACACTCTGTTGTTGTGTTATATTGAAGATTAATATGGTGAAGGTCTAATTGTTATTAATTAAACTACGAGGGTTTTTTAAGCAACGGAGAATTTTACTTGGAAAAATCCTGTCTAACATCCAGCAGTAGTACTCTTTTTACAGTCTAGTAAGTTTTTTGAGGCACCGTGGCCCAGTCAAACTCAAGGCTAAGAATGAAGTTTAAGTTTTTGTCTAATGACATGACCATGCTTTGCTAAACTAGGGAGAAAAAAAGGAAGCTTGATTTCAATAAGTAAACAAGTTATTTGCATCTTAAAACAAGCACTCATAATACTTTTAGTCAAAATTACTATGTGTTTATGCTTATTTTTGTTATTTGTTAAATACAAACTCTAGCACAAAAACAGTGCTGTGGTACTTTTCTCATTTCTGTCTCATCAGCCTCCTTCCCTGGTTTTGGCTAGATTTTTAGGCTCATCCAGAAAACAGGCTGGACAAACTCAGTGAAGCAAGTTACAACATGGGATTGGGGAAAGGGTAAAGTTTATTTTAAGGACACCAGGCTTGGAGCCAGGTATTGATCTGTATGTTTTTTCCTCTTTCTACTCCCATAATTCAAGTCAACTGGCAGGATAGAGGAAAACACAACTTGAACTCCAGATGCCTCAACCAGTCATCCCAAGGTCGTGAGGTTGCTCCTAATTGGCCTCATTCTTCTTGTTGGAGAAGCAACCCACTTCCCTGTGGGTTGTCTGGTGGTTCTGTTGGGACCTCTGTCCCTCTCAGAAGGGAGTCACCAATGACAACCTCTCGTTCTCTTAATGAGGTGGTCATCATCTAGGAGGCAGAACTGACTCGCCCTAGGCAATTCCTCCAGCCTTTATGATGGATCTTCATGCCTACTGTCATTTTGCCTGGTCCCCAAGTGCCCTATTGTGTCAGGGCACCTGGGTGAGGAAAGCTGGGAGATATTGGCCAGCCCCCCTCCACAGAAGAAACCTGTTTGCATTGCCTTTGGTCCTCTCCTGCCTGGTGGTGAGAAGGCATCCCTGGCTGTTGGGGCATTTGTCTCAGGGATAGTGGCCTGGGGGAGGCATATTCGACCTCCTCAGAGTCCTTGAGGCTCCTCAGCCTTTCCAGTGCTTCCCTCAGCTCTGCCATCAGGGTGGGCAGATTGTCCCCCTGGTCACCTGGACAGCTGCACTCTCTGCTGACCTCTGACACCAGTGACAGGCTCTGCCCTGTCTGCAACCTGAGGCTGGGGCAGCTCCATGTTTTCATGGGAGCTTTGCCTAGGGCACCAAATCCTTTCCAGTGAGAGTAGACCATGGATCTCCTTCTTGCCTCACTCTGAAGGGGCTGCTTTTATATCTCTGTGGGTGGCCACCGTCACTCCCATTATCAGTGTTATTGTAAAATATCAATATCTAATGACGGAGTTTAGCTTGTGATTTCCAAATATTAGGCTGCAGCAATTCTTGATCCTGCACTGTCAGTTTTAATCTTTGATGGTGAAGATCTTTTCAAAGTATGTAACTAATGGAAGTAATGGTCACTGTGTAAAAATAAAAGCGGGTTGCTATATTGGGAGGTAAAAGAGACAGAGTTGTACTTGCCCTTGTCTCTTGGACTTTGCTGTTTGGAATTACAAGGATGTTGCTTGCCAATAATCTGGCTGACAGTCACCTTTTGAAGGTTACTGCTTCCTGATAGCCAGCAGCAAACCCAATCAGGAAGGAGAAATATATAGACTTCTTTCTTAATTTGCAAGGATATCTGCTGAATTTCCAGCTTTAGGGAAGAAAATTGAGAAAAGGAGTGGATGGGAATAAGGGCTAAGTACTAGGCATCAAAATATCAGCCTAGGTTTTGAGGGGGGAGAAAAGGATGGGTACTTTGAGATGCTGAGAAGATAAGGTATCTTTAACCCTTCATTAGCCTATCAGTGGTGTTGACAAGTGCTTTCTGTCTGTGTCAGGAGCATTTATTATGCTTTTTCTTTCATCTTTCTAGGTAACTGATAAATACCATTAAAATACTTTCTACTCTGTGCCACTATGTATGTGATTATGGTGACAGCATGTCAGCTGGCATGACAGGCCAAGGAGTAATAGATTGCTGAAAATTATATGTATTTCTGTAAAAAAGTAACCTTTACTGTGTGACATGACAGCACAGGACCGTGTTACCTCTTCCAAGCTGCCTGATTTGAGTTAGGGTGGTGTGTGTTCTAAGTGGCTAAAATTTCTTAGTTACCTTCTCCGTGCAAGGGCCATCTGGAATGGAGTTATTCCTGCTCCAAGCATGGGAATAAGGGACTGTAATAGCACATCCTTCTGTCTCAGGTAGGCAACAAAACTACATGATGCAGGAAAAAGAAGATTCTTTGGACTGTTAAATGCATCCTAAGCAATGCATCACAGCACATCACTGTTTGGATACTGAACTGTGCAAGCAATGCTACAAGCTCAGTTCGGGCTAACCTCTCAAATACTTGGAGATTTCTTTTTCTTCCCTAATTTCATATTTGACCCAGCTGATAGCAAGTTTTTGCAACTTTCCCTGTCCATAAAATGTCTGAGCCTTTGAAGCCTCTCTATTGGTGTTGTAGGCAAGGGCGTTGACTTGATCATTTTGGAGTTATTTTTGTTATGAGTAAAAAGTGCAATCTAATTCCGCTCAGATTAATGAGAGTTTGTTTCTGGTTTGAGTGACCAAAACCATGAAAGACAATTTTCATACTTGGGCTTGCATTTCTTGTATTTAAGAAAATCTTCACCTGTTATTTAATGTTTTTGGTTTCTGACCTAGTTTCGTCCTGTTTTTCTTTGCTGTTAGAAATTTAAAAAAGGAAAAGCTACATGTTTTCAGAAAAAAATTATCAAAGATCAAAGGTTTCTTTTTGTCAGTAAGACAACCTGGAAAAGAGACATTTCCATGATAGGGGGCTCAGAAATTTTTGCTGTCACTTTAAATCATAAAAATAGTTGTAAGACACATGCGCATTCAGTTAGCTAAGTGCTAACATTTCTTGGGAGGAAATAAAGTTATTTGATCCTATGGAGGCTTTAAATTTTGTACAGGGCTTCAACAATTGTCCCAATTATAAATGGTATGGCCTTTGCCCATTAATAAGCATGCCATGGCCAAAGTGCTCTGGTAGGAAAGATCTCTATTTTTTTAAATTATTTATTTATTCTTATTTTGCAGGGTTACTGGTGGTACTGATTATAATTCGGAGTTTATTTTCTTTACGTGGCTCTTCCAAGTACAAATGCTTGATTCCATTACACATTCTGATTAATTAGATAAGGTCTATTGTTTCTATATCTGGCTACCTCTTGCTTCAGAGAGGCAAGAACATCTTACCTTTATCTTCTGTACACATGATAATTTTGCAAACCAAGAAAAAAAGTGAAGCAAAACATCTTATAAATCCTGACTGACTTGTTTTAGGATGAAAGAAATATTTGCTTTTTAGTTAATTTGTTTTCCAAGGCTGTTCTAGGGATTACGTTTTTCTCACAGCCAATGGCTCTTAAGCAGTTCTAGCAGGATAAATTCAACTTCTAAAATAGAACTTTGTCATTTTCAGCTATTTGTTCCCAGATCAAATAAACACCCCTATTGCTAAGTCAGCAGATCTTGCTTACAGATTTCCCAGCAAGCTCAATGTATGCAGAGGGTAGGACAGATTTGCAGAAACACGGCTGAATGCTGGACACTTCATTGTTTATACATGACCAGTTGTCTTACTTCACTGAAAATGTGACATGAGTCTTTCCCCTTTATCAGACTTGTTGAAAATGAAATTATTTTTATGAAACTTTAGTTTCTAACCTCAGATGAGAGAGTAGTTCAGGCACATCTTGATGTCTTTGACAGTTTTTAGTAAAAGTAATTACCAAAAGTGTACCAGGAGATTGTGATATATGGGAGAGAGTTGTGCCAGTTAAAATATAAACAAAACCTAGTATGGATTGCAAAGAGGCTTGAACTGTAAAACATGTAGTTCAGAGATGATGATAGTCTAAAAAACTACTAATTTGTCAAGGTTACAACAATGAAAGAGTAGGACAGCCACACATATAATAATAATTTAAAATAACTTAGTTATTTAGGTCAAACCTATCAAGAGAATAAATGCAGTACCATGCCAAGCATTTTAAATAGATCCCCATATCTCACATCCAGGAAGGACAGTTGTCTGACTTAGAGTAATTCAACTCCGATACAAGCTTAGCACCTCTTGGCAACTAATTTGTGCATCCCTTATAGCCATTATTTGCATTTGTGGAGAGAGGTGGGTTTTTTTTACTGGTACACATGAATGACACGACAAGTCTTCAAGAGCTGAATGATACTTTTAAACCTTGTCTGAGAAATTTGTCCAATCTAAAAACTATATAAATTGTAATATAGGTGTGAAGTACTAAATGTTGATTCTCCTGTGATGAGGGCAAGCTGTTAATGGAGGCATAGGAAACTTAAAATACACAAGGAAACTTCTAGAGGTCTTCATGGTATAGATGTAAATAAGATATTTTCTGAACTATGCTCAGATCAGCACAGAAAAAGGTACTTTACTGTGTACTCAAATCTCAATTGTGTTTTTTTAACTTAAATTAATGGGTTTAATTGCAAAGCAAGTTTAATATCAGGTAGGAGTCTAAATGTAAGAGAGGTAGCAGTATCTTCAGTAGGACACTTAAAATGAGTACATAATTGTTGAAGACATTTAAGGTCATTTTTACTTTTTTTTTTTTTTTTACAGTGAAAAAAAAAACCACCCTGAAGACCCAAATTCTAACATGTAATTGGAACCTAAATTTTGCCATCTGGGAAATCGGAAGTACTCCAATGGTGCCATGGCACCACAAAGGGATCCGGAGAGCAAACTGCTTTCTGATTAGCTTACATGCCTCCGGGGCTTTACTTATTTTGTCTCTGGAGAGGGCTCAGGCTCAGAGCGAGCTCCCGGAAGGTGCTGTCCCCTGACTTCAACAAAGATGGCACTTCGCACATGCTTAAACTGGTCGTCTTTAACCGGTTTCTTCGGTAAAAGCAATGTATCAGGGACAGCCAGGAAGAGTTCTACAGGCACAGTGTTAGCCCCTAAGCAAGTTGATAATTCAAATTCACCTTCTTCTGGGTTTTTATATGAGTGGGGATAGAAGATGTTGCATTGTTTTTAATGAGATATTAAATGTAAACCAATTTTCAGTGGCAGAAGCTGCTGTTCACTTAGAGAAGTGTGCTACATGCAGAAGCCAAGGGTGAAACTCTAATTGTGTAACATGGCTTCAGTTACCTACAATATACTTTGAGGATTAGAATGCCAAGGTTGGTGCTACAAGTCTGTGATCCCAAATGTTTAAGTATTTTTACTGACTTTAACCTGAATGACAGGAAATCTCAGCAGCAGCAGGGGGTCCAGCAGAGTTTTTCTGCTTCTGTGCTAACAAAAATGATGATACTATTTAGTTTGTCATTGTAAAGTTTATTTTGCCACCAATGTGAGTCTCAGGGGAAAGAGAGAGGAAAAGTTATCTTTACTGCATTCAAAAGGTCTGTAAATGAGTTAAATCAACAGTAACTGTAAATTGCCAACAAATATTCAATGAACTGCTTTTTTTTCCCAGAAGATCTATAAACATTAAGCCTATTAATGTCTAACTTGTCTTTTGAACAAAAAGATGAATGGTTGAAGTACCTTATTTTTTTATTATATTTCAGTGAAGGAATTTTGTACTGGTTGCAGGAGATGAATACTTCGCTCATGTACCTAGTGCCATTTCAGAAAATATTTTGTAAGAACATCATTAGTGCCATTTCCATGGCTTCTTATACCCTGTTGATAAGACATGGAAAAAGTAGCAACAGCAGTATGTGATATTGTCATCACATCTGAATTCATATTCATGAGCCCATTACTCCCCAGATACTCATGCAGAACTAATTTAGGAAGGAGGATGTTCCAATCTGAGCTTGGATGATTCCGTGGTTTATGTAAATTAAAATTCATGCAAATATATCTGAGGAAGTTCTATTTCTTAAGCAATGCTGCACGAAGTTTATTCCAGACTTGTGCTCCTGAAGGCCTGTTTTCAATGATTGTGCTTTGATGTGTGTATTCCAAGCAGGGAAGTTTTTGGTGAACCTTGAGTTCACTGAAAGAACTGACGCACACACACCTGCCATGTTTGTATTATTACTGTGGTACTAATTATGGTAGAATGCTGTCTAAGAGAGACTGGTTTTAGCAAGCTCAGCTTTCATAATGTTAATTCATGCAGTTTTCATGTTCTCCTAACATGAAATTGAACATATGCTTTTCGTCTAACAAAAAAAAGTTTTGTCGGTAAACAGAGTGCAAACCACTCTATCAGGAAAGAGAATTGGACAATTTTGTGTTGCCTCAAGGAGATGAGGATTTGGTCCTATTTCTTTTCCTCTAAAACACCACATTCACTGATACAATTCTTCTGGAAACCACAGGGAAAGCTCTCACCACAAAGACTCTGTGGATAGCCTAATACTAATAAGAATTGAGGTTCTGCCTTGTCATGCAAGAATGAGCCTACATTCAGCTATGGTTGTTGACTATTCCTTTGCCAAGCACTTGAGCTCCTTTTGCTGATCACAGTAATTGGGAGGTGCTTACTCTGCTAAAAATGGCTTATAAGGCTGTTCAACTGGGCAACCAAAGCTGTGAGGCTTTAGCAACATGTTTATGCTTCATTGACCATATAACCTTTACTGGTATTCTCAGTGTGTATTTAAAGAAATGACAAAAGGCGGAATGCAGGTGTTCCATCAATATCTCTGGAGTCATTTTCTCCTTGTGGAAAGAAGCTTCAACAGAGAGGCAAGAAACTTGACTGGAAAAGTAACCCACAACTGACTTTCCATGTGATGTCTCTACTCTGGTATTTTTAGTCTGTATCATAGTGTGAGTTATCTCCTATTCTTCCAGCACTTGCCTAGCTTAATTTATTGTTTCAATGAAGTGCACATAATGAAGAGTATAATCCCACTTGGATATTGGTATCAAGTATGTTAGCGTTTAGATTTAGAAAAGTTGAGTAGATGGAGTTGCTTTACTCTTTATTGAACTATTATCTCAGGGTGACTTAGCAGTTGGTAGGTAGAAGGGGGAAATTGCTGATAAGGCAGCCAAATATGTGAGATTGTCTACCTTGGAAGTGTGAAAACATCAGTTAAAAACCTGACAACTTGAAGGCAAACAATTTTCTAATGAAGAGGAATGATGACATTTGATAAGACCACTTTTAGCCCCTAGAGGTGCTCAGAAGTGCAGAAAGCAATGAAATAGGTTGTGGTAGGTGGTGATTTTTCTAATGGATGCAACCAAACAACAGGTTCCCATTCTGAGAGAGACAGAACTTCTGAGATACTTTCCTGACATGATTGACAGCAGACCAGCTGGCCTAAGGTAGAGAACAAATCTTTAAATTTGTCCTGAAATATGTTTGAGATCACTGAGCCAAACTCAGCGCTGTACCAAGGGATGATCTAGGTTCTGGCATGCATAAAAATAGAATAGTAGATTATCCTGATTGCAAAAAAAACCCCAAACAAACAAAAAACCCAAAAGCAAACAAACACATGAAGCTTCCAAGAGACAGTCTGAAGTAATTATAAAAAGTGGTAGAAGATGATAGAATTGATCTGGTAGAATTGATCAAGATAAAGATAAGTGAAATCTGAAAATTGAAATCAACACCTTTTGATTCAGGTTTTAGTACAGAAACTTTGTTCTATGCTTTCTTTTCCCTTCAGCCTCACTTTGGATCCCCCTCAGAAATTAATCAGAAATATGAGCTTCAATTCCTATGTCAGAGAGAGAAACATATACTTTGGTTTTTCAATATTTTTTTTGGTAGTTTATACTTGAGGGAGAACCAACATTAATCAGTCTAATCATCTTACTATTATTCACCCTTATTTTCACTGCATTTTCTTTTGCAGATGGTGGTTTATCCTCGGTAGAGATCAGCCATTGATGCAAAAGGGATGCAGTCAATTCATTCCATCCTGCTTTTAGTTTGTTGGTTGGTGTATGATAGGGCAGGACTTGTGGGGAAAAAAAGGAAAGAATATGATCCTGTTCTCTTCATGTGATCTGTAGATGCACTTGTATCTCAGTATTTGAGAGGACTTTCCATTCATTGTCATGTTTTGACTTGCCATAAAAGGAAGCATTATCTTTTTAAGGAATAATATTGGAGTATTGTTCTCTTATTTCACTGTTTTAATTTTTTTTGCCCTGTAGGAACACAAAGATTGGCCTTTGGTTGTGTGTCCAGTTAGTTTTCTTGGTTTTTTGAACAGACAGTGATGGAAATGGTAAATTTTTCCACTCTTACCAAACTTAAGAGTTTGCATTATTACATGTTGCTCTGCAAGTCTTACCAACAAAATATAAAAATGTTGAACTCTGACACCAATTCTGTAGTCTTCTTATGAACTGATTATCTGTTAATAGTGGCCTCTTCCCTTCTGCTTTGCTCTCGCTAAGGACTGTTGTTCCTTCTTCCTTTGGGTTACAATCACTTGGTGAATGAGCTTCAAGGCCAAGGTCCTCTCACAAATTGTAATTATGGTGGGAAGCTGCATTCCCTGCTCCTACACAAAACTGTTCAATAAAGCTGGCTTAGCTTATCCTTCACCACCTATAATGACTCTCTCTGCTATATCAGCACTCCCTCAGTCATTCACCACAGAGAATAAAAACTGTGTCCCACATTTGGGAGCCACCTTCTGAACACCTTCTCAGCAGGTTTTTTCCCTCCTCTTTCCCTCACTCACTTGCTGCCTTCCCTTGCTCTCCTTCCTACTCAGATCAAACTCTGGCAGAATTTATATTACTTCTGTGTTTGCTGCTCTGTTGTTCCTTTGAATGGTTAAGTCTCTGAAGATAAACCTGAAAAGACAATGCAGAAAATGAGAGGGGCAGGGGGGAGAAGCAAATAAAAAAAAAAAACCCACTAGAAAATGATAGCCAAGCAAGGCAAAGCTCCTTAGAATATGTAATAACTCAGACAAACATAATGTAGTGAGTTTATACTTTTTCAGATTACTAAATGGAATATGGTACAATATTAGTAGAAATCATGTTTCTTGGAGCTGAAAATTATCTGTGGATTTCTTTTAATTTTGTGCTAAAAAGATATAATTTTTTAAATATAACATCTAAGCTTCTTCCAATTCATTATGTTTCACTTAAAAATCTTCAACCCTACATTTACTTTTAATTATCATCCCTTTCTGTGCAATGTTATTCAATGCAATAGCTCTTCAGACTTCCCAGATCAGTATGAATTTTAAGTGAACAATTGACAATAACATCTGGAAGGTATTTTTTACATTTATGAAATGTAATCTCCATTTGGTACTTCATCCAACCTTGAGATAGTAAAGGACATTTCTTTTCCACCCATGAATATACTTCTGGATCATTTCCTCAATATTCACATTCAATCTTCTCCAAAATATAGAGTTGAAAACTAAAACACATCCTCTAGATTATTTCTTCTGCTTTCTAACACCATTTTGAATATGTAAAAAATGTTTTCTTTAAACTGATCTTTTAATTTTTCTGTAAATGATTTTAAATGTCCAAGTACAGTACATTCTACTAATACAGGGATGACCACTAGCTAAAAGAAGGAGAGTTAACTTTATTGTATTTTATTTCCCACCTCTGGAACAGAAAAATGAGATTAATATGCCCAAGGAAGTGCATATTTACATAATGGTGGAAAAAAAGAAAAACCTCAAGGTAGAGGATGCATCATTGGGAAAAAACACTGCTCTTTGTCAAAATGAGTTAGATTTAATTGATTCATCAAATTTAAAGAGAAAATGCACTTGAAGGAATTGTGAAGTTTTAGAGGAATTTCAAATGGGAAAGGACACTTGAAAAACTTGGTAGGAGAGCTAGCTTCAGGACAGTGAAGCAAAATAACACATCAGAACTGAAACGAAATAAGTAAGAGCAAAGTTATTTATCCAGACACTTGAGGTGATCAAAATCCTGTGTTAAGTTTGGAGAGGATGATTTTTTGGTTTTTTTCCCCAGACTGAAAATACATGCCTGACTGTATAAACACATTTACTATTTAGATTTCTAAAATTCCTGAAGTGGATTAATCTTGAAAAGGTCCGTAAGGGGCAGTAAGCGAACTATTCCACTTTATCAGTGTTCTTTAAGCGCTTGTAAATTGGTTGTCAGAAAGTTATTTGCCAAAAGAAAAACTTTTCAAAATTTCAAATTGGGAAAACTTTTTGCTAACCTAACAGTGGTCAAGAGGAAATTTCACAATAGGGTGGCATCATAGGCTATCCTACTTGGCTTTGTGAAAATTTATTTTTAAGATGTTGGGGAAAATTAGAGCAATTGACTAAAAGTACAGACCCAGCGAGTGGGCTGACATTTATTAGCACAGCCCATGTGTGGCAGGAAAGTAGGCAAATATCTTTAAGTCTTTTATTTCAAAGAAAGCAAAAAGTTATACATTTCGCTTTAACAGGGGCTTTGTCATTTGAAGTGATTCATACATCAGTTATGTCACAGTAGATGTGACAGTGGTTACAGCGATGCTTTTAACTCATTCACACTCCAGTTGCTGTGTAGCTCATAAGCTACAGTCTCCCAAGCTGTTTGATGATCTGATTCCTACAGAGCAGCAGAATAAAAGTGACATCACACTATGCACTCTCTCGGTGGCTGAAATGTAGTAAAATTTTCCAACATGAAATGCATCATTAGGAAACCTTTTAATGCATCTCACTGTGTTGTTCTGGAAAAGGCTGTTTCCAGTAATTTGCATTTCTGGAAACAATACCAGACAGTTGATTTGCTAACTTTGTGTGTGAAGCGTTGAGAATATTTGTTAATGGGTGTGTCAGCAATGTGAGCGTCCTAACGTGGAAAGATCAGTTTCACTGTTTACAAATGCAGCATTGTATGTGAACACAAATTAGTTCATGTGCAATCCTACACTGGTACTTAATGCATAAGTACCCAGTTTCTCATGCTGAGATTTCAGGCAATATTTGCTTCTTACCTCTGCTGTTCTTGGCTAACAGGATTCAGTTTAGAATAAAGCAATCTGTTGAAGATAAGTGCTCTGAATCTCTTTACTAAGCATCTAAAGCATTTCTAATTTTGTGAGGATAATGAAGGTACTGGGTCATTCTAATTTCTTGTGTCTTGCCTAATTCAGTGTATTTTTTGTATTTAAGTATCTTTACATCAATCCTTGTTCTTGCAGCAGGTTAGTTTTGAGTGTTAAAACATTGCTGGTGTGGTTTTTTTTTATAAGAAAGTGTATGATCTTTTAATAACCTTAAATTTTGCCTCATGCTAAGCGGTTTTACATGTATATGTTTTTGGGGTGTTTTTGTTCTTAATATTTGTTTCATGTCTTTACTAACCAGACAGAATTCATTACACAAAGGTGTGACTCTCTAAGAGGTAAGAAGAACAGGTATTGATGTGGCATGTAAACCCATTCAGACTGCTGATTTTTGTTTGGTATAGCTTTACATTTATTTGTACCACATAGACAAAGACATGCTGAAGAAACTATAACATGCAGATAATTGAACTTCATTAGAAAATGACCTGAGTGAAGAGGAAAAGAAAATACATCTCAGTAGATACTTGATAATCAAGTTCAATCACACAATGTTTTAAATGTAAATATTTGGAAATGAATATTTATTACTGTGTATTTTGCCAACTAGTATGGAACAGTCCAAATTAACAGTACAGTGTGCTTAACTAGGAGTAATTTGAAATAATTATAAATGTGCTCAATTATTTTTAAAAATATAAATAATTTACTAGGAAGCATAAGAGAATACGTTCAAATTAACGACTGAATATTCACAAATAGCAAACATGGACATACAAAGAAATAAACTCAGTTGTTTCTGTGAGAAGGAAGGATGAGAATAGAGGAACACTAGGGCATGTGGTTTTAGGTAATTCTGTAATAATGAATTTTTTTGGGACTAATGCACAATAACCTCATCTCAAATGTGCACATAGTTGAAAGTGGCTAAATGTTATTTAAATAATGTCTCCCTGTTGTGCCTCTAAATCACATTCAAATCCTTCAAAAATGTGTGAATGTTTTAGAAAGGATGTTGACCTGCTTCACAAGCAAGGTGACTAGATTGAATTGGGCATTTCATTACTTTTTCACTCTCATTCATGAGGTTATGGGCCCTCCACCAAAAAGTGATATCACACGTGTTGAAATATTCAAGTTTTGTGTAAAAGGAGTACGTGCTAAGCGAATGTGAGATGTGGGGGAAGAGAAGGAAACTGCATGTTGCAGGTTATATGGATGAGACCGGATTAAAGTAAAACAGTTTTCCCCCATATTTTGGAAATGAGAAGTTGAAGAACTAAAGAGCTTCTATCTGTTAGGAATAGAACTCTTTCTGGCCCCTTAAACTAACAATTTCTTTTCATCTATTAACCACTTGCACTTTTTAACATGGAAGTTTAAGGCAACTACTGAAACTAACCTAGCCAAAATTTTTCTTTCTTCTACATCTCTTCTGTAAGTCTTGGAAGCTTTTATTTCTCTTTAGCCACTGGTGATGCAATGGCTTTACAATTTCTTCTCTCTGTTCTGGAAAAAGCCTTGATGGCTGAAAAGCTGATGGAAGTGTGTCCTTGAGGGTCACCCTCAAGCATGAGGGGCCTACTGGCACTTTATTGCTGGTAGAGATGCACAAGAATAAAATTATGCGTATTTCGGGACAATGCATTAATGGTACCCTTCCAACTAACAAGTAAATAGGAAACAACATCTGACACCTACCATAATGTTTCAGAAGCTACGTCCCATGAATGGCACCAAGATGCAGTAAAAGTAAAAATTGCTCTTTCCTTGACACAAGGCCACTTTATTTGATGCTTCTGTAGATAAAACTATTTTGATTCTTATACCTATTCCTTAAAAAAATAAAGAAGCTTATAAGCAGTGTTTTTCCACGATGAATCTGATGCTTGCAGATTCATATTGAATTGTAATTGATTCTACTTTAACATCCTGTTGTTGATTTGAGACAGTTCCATTACGGTTATTTGAACTATAACACTCGAATATGTGTTGAGATGGATTTTCTCTGTCAATTACTTTTCTGTGCAGAATGCAGCACATAAGTATCTCACAGTGTTACCAGTGCTTTATTGTATCATGTGGTTTGGATAAGAAACAGCAAGTCAATTTAACTGTAGCAAAGGTTATTCCAATAAAGTCAATACATATTTCAATGAATAAAGCATTGCTGAATGTGTTTATAGATATAGAACATCAGCTAATTTTACCCACTGTCACTTATTTATAAAGTAGTGTTTATTTTTCATGAAAGAGCAGGAAGCCCACCAGTTGTCTGCTGTGAATGTGTTCAGGCAGGCCAAGATCCAGCTGGCAGATTCAGTCTGAATCAAACAATTTATAAATTCTTGCAGCCATCATCCATCAGGTAGTCTGCGTTTTAATCAGTATATGCATACTTAATACACATACCCCAAACAAACAAGTAAATATAGTAAATATAGTAAATATTCTGCCTTTTCTGAGGTGATTAAATTTGATTATATATCCCTTCACTGACATGGATGTACACACAGTAACATTAATCTGCTGTTTTGTACTGTTCCAATAAGCCTTTTAAAAATCTAAAATAAGTTTCATATTCCAAGCCTTGAGCTATTGTCCATCTTAACAAAATGACAGGTAGCCTTTAACTACAGTGAAACCTAAGAATGAAAAATCTGCCATGCCTTAGGAGGAAGGGGTTTAGTCTTACTGTGCAACTGGTCCATTGTATTTTTTACCAGTTAGGAGGACAAGAGACAGGAACTCAATACAAAATGGAGTGTTTGAATGAAATAGTCCTGTCTGAAGAATAAGGGCCTAATCATCTGAAGTATTCCTTGCAATAAAATACACTTCACAGGATGTACTTCAGTTTTCCAGCAGGAAGCTGTGGAGAAATGTGTCCAAACTGGCAGACAGATTTTGGCTATATATGAGTAGGTAGCTTCTAGCTTCCATGGCCAACTAAATCAGGGACAAGCTGTTAAAAGTAGGATGAAAACAAAAGATAAGGCATTTTCTAATTTTTTTAAATGCTAAAAACCAAAATGAGACTGAAAATCTTCTCTGGGTCTATTGCAGTGTATCCTCACTACTGCTAGAGCCTTTAACAGCAGCACCTGTATCTCTCCTTCCTAAGGTCACTTTTAAGAAAATGCTGACTGAATTTATCTAATACTCTAGTCTGCGTTCTTCTGGCCTTGAATATTTGTAGTCCCAATATGCTTTGCAATTTACTGCTCCTAGACAGCATTTCTTTCCCACTATTCCCAGTACAGAATGCACTTGGGTATCTCCTTCTTCGTCCCTTCTGCAAGGAGAGATGAAAGTACCATTCAGGAAATGTTTTCTTCTGTGAATGTATTTGCTCTGTTGTGCTACCTCGGAAAAAAGGATGCCATTTTTGAACATTGAGCATAAAACCAGCAATATTTTTTTCTCATGTTTCAAAAACAAGCAAAAATAATCCCCAAAGAGGTCATGATTGCTTCATTTTTCTTTAACTCCCGTGGTCTATTGCCATATCAAGTTTTTATTAGTAGACTGGTCAAGGTCAAATACGTGTTCTAAGCACAGCCAATGCATGTTGCTGGTTGGAATGTAACTCTGCCAATAATAGCATTTTGATTTACCAAATATTCAAATGAACTAGGTTTCTAACTACTTGTTCACTTAACAATACAGCAAGTAGAGTAGCTGACTGAAATTTGGCTTGAAGGATGCTTTAGTGGTGAGATCTGGGTGAGGGACTTAGTTGTTTGAACTACAAGACATCAAATGCTATTAGGACTATGTAATGCCTAGCACCTTTAATAATGTAACTCTTCAGTACTTTTATTCAAAAGATTTCCATCAATTGTCTAGAGAGAATGAGATCTAAATTCCACATGTGATGAACAGTTACTAATGAGAATAAATATGTAAAATAGTTATTTAGTATGAGTGCAGTTTTGAACTCATCATTTGTCTATTCAAGATATTTAACACTATTGGATTAAAAATATTTCATACACCTTTCTATTGAGAACAACTTTGTATAAGTCCTGAGGCTCAACAGTAAAAAACATGGTAAAACTTAGAGTAGAGGGAATAAAGTTGTTGATGTACTGTAAGATGAAAACTACAAGGCCGTGGCTTATCTAAAAGCGTATAAATGACTTGCAAAGATCATTAAAATATTCAAACTTAGTCACGAAAAGATATCTTTCATATCTTTCCTTGTTTATCTGATTTCTGTAGTTTCCATTTTCAGTTCTAATAATACCACATTCTTTTCTAAAATTTTTAATTTTTGAGTAGATTTTCTATTTCTTATTTTGTAATGAACATATATATTTCCTTTTTTTTCTTAATGACTTTCATTTACCTATTGTTTATTTTCTGCCATCTAGAATGGAAATATTTCTTATACATGGCATTCACAATCACCGTCTTCATTATTAATCCTGGAAATAGCATTACTAATGAGCTCATAACAATTTTTGTCTCTTGAAAACAAGTTCATTATCTGATGAGATGCAATTCTTTTCATATGCATTTTAAGATCCTTGATTTTCTTTCTTTATAATCTTTGTAGACAATCCTTCCTCATGATCAGTGGATGATCAGTCATCCTCATTAAAGATGAAAATTTATGAATAGATTAAGATTCTCTTTATTCCTTGTGTACTTTTTCTCTGTTGCTTGTCTGTCTACCTAAGTTTATGGAAAAAAAATTCTCTAGCACTTTTCAATAATTTTTTTTTTAATTGGAAGTGTTAATTGCTTAGGGTCTCTGTGTTGAGCTGGCTATCTCACCTCAAAGGTCTTTGAGATCAACAAGAGGTTCTACCAAAATTAAATTCTTACTTTACACTGAGCACTCCCTTTTATGTCAAAGGGAGGTATTACACTCATATGTAATTCACCCATTTTAAGGTGTCTTTACAAGTGCCTTCTATAAAACCTAAGTATTTAGCTCTTTTCTGTTGGTGCAATTCAATTGACTTGGAGTAACTTGTATCAGCTAGTCTGACCAGGATTTTTGAGTCCATGTGCACTTTGTTTAGTGCACTCTTTATAGTGTTTAGATCAATTACAGATGTTTCCAAAGAAGAATAATTTCAACTTCATGAATATGGTCCTCACTTGGTGTGACAATACAACTGCGGATGGAGATGCACATGTATGGACTTATACACAAATTAAAGAAAACAGCCCAAATATTTGTCTGTAGTCTTCTGGAGAAAACATTCTAGTTTATTCTGGACCAGGTAAAAAAACTGACTTCTTAAAAAATTTGGAATTCAAGTATGCATCATAAAGGCCAAGATTTTGCTTAGTGTGAATCAGCTGCTAAGTTAAATGAGAAGGAATTAAAGATATAAGCCCAGACAATTTCACTAATAAGGTATTAGCTAAGCTCCCCCAAAACTCTCGTGAATTTTTTACACACAAGCTTGTAAATTTTTAAAGTGTGACATTGTAATGCTGGATAGAAATGTATTAACGTATTTCAAATTTATTAGTGTAACTTAATCACTAAGGAAATACTCTAGAGTCCATAAAGTACTGAATGTGGTGAAATAAAATAACTTTTTATTGCAAATAATTATCAGGAATGTGAGCCTCTATTCTAATAGAACTTGAGATATATGAAGATATTCTCTCAACCTAACACAAATATAATTTCATTAATTGACTAGCATCATATATTTGTAGAAGATGTCTGGAAAATAGTTCTATATTATTTGTATGAAATGAGATTTATCTTGAATTTAACCCTCATAAATCAATCATTCTCATGAAAGAATATGTTTGGCTTTGAATGTTTGCAAGGAGCAGGGTCAAATGGTACTCTCTGAAGTGCTTTAATTTTACTTAAGATGAAACATTTTACTTCTAACTTAATTTAAAAAGACAATTTGCAGAAACTTGTGACGATTTGTCAATCAAGCCAAATCCTGAAATGTGACCGAACAGATACTTTTCCGCTCTGATAGCATGTAAGAATCATGAGGAGTTGAGGAGAAGACTGACTTGTTAGTTTGTCTCATTGTGTTATCATGTCAGTTAGATGAAGAAATTTGAGAAAGAAATGCCCTAAAAGCAGGAAATAAAACCTTTTTGTTGGATATGAAGTAGTATCTGAAGTAAATCCATCTATTAAACAAATTTTCAAAGAGATGAGATTTTTTTTTTGAACAATTGTCCCATCTTTTTTTTTTTTTTTCCATCCACTGAAGACTAAGACTGTGCTAAGAGCCTTCAATCGGTCACTGTCAGACACTGGCTCTAAAACATGGGTAATTTTCAATGAGGCTGTTGCAAAGAGACCTGTGCAGAAGCTGCAGTTTTAAGAGCATAAATTGTTTGTCCCCACCCTCAGTTTAACAAGAATAACCACAAATGCTTGGAGAACAGAAGCAAACACAGGATGAGTTACTCCAGTTCTTTCTTCCTATTTGTTTGCTTATTGGCAACTTTTTCCTCTGTTAGCAGCTAACAGAGTAACAAGGGACATCAGATCTGGGTTTTTTCCCATTTTCTGGAGATAATTTTTCCTTCCTGCTGAAGAAAAGATTTCTTTCCCGCCCCCATTGGAGGCAATTTGTGATCCTTGGTAGGTTTTTAGCTTGTTGTGGTTTGGTGTTTTGCGGTGCGTTTGTTTGTTAGGTTTTGTTTGGTTTGGGTTTCTTTGCTTTGCTTCTTTGCTCAGTGAATATGGGGAGGATGGGTAGTTCTCAAGGGTTGGTTGTCAGCCTGTGGTCTTCAAGCAAGTGCCAGGCAATGTTAAAGATGTAAAAAGCAAACACTTTAACTTGTGTAAGGACTTTAATGATGTGACTCATAAGACATCAACGATACAAGAGACTGGCAACAGGAATGAGTAATGAGGCTCTTATCTGTTTTTCTTCTAGATTTAGATCTTAAGTCACAGCCCCTCAGTTACAGTCACTGATCAGAAAAAGTCAGCTTTTTTGCCCTCCCATATGTAGTTTTTTGCGTTTTTCTATGCTAGGTTTAGTTTGTGGTGTTTCATTTACTCTCTATATATGAACTCTGATTCTAGTAAGAATTTATCCAGTTATGTGGGTTAAATTCAGATCAAGATGATGTGACATACTCTAGGAAGATGATTGATTGCTTCCCTTTAGCTTCCTGCTGTCTGTGCAATGAACAAATTTTGCTTACAGAAGAGATTCCTGAACTGAATTCGTTCTGACACCAGGAGTGGACCTACAATAAATCTGAACTGACTTATTCTACATTTGATAAAAGTCCCAGGTCAATCACCTTTATGTGCTTTTTATCCCCTCCCCCTTCCCTATATATATATATATATATATATATTTGTAGATTTCACCTTCATTACCACTGCTGATTCTACAATATAACCTCTGTTTTTTTCTTAATGCCACATTTATCTTGGATTCCAACTGGACTGTTTATCTTTCTCCTTATTACTTTTTTATATTAAATGCTGAGTTATTCAGGAAATAGTCTAGTATTATCCCTAATCTAGTTGTTTTTATTACACTCACACTCTATTACTAATACTTTATTACACTCACAAACACTTTATTAAGCTCACACCTATTTCTTTCAGCGGGGGTTACATGATTCAAAGCTTGCCTTCTCATCATAATGTTGTGGCTATGCAGGCTTACACACATGCTTACAATTTGGAGGGGATGGTAAATCTTATGTCCATTCCTGCAAAAAAAAATAATGTAGACCATTGAAGTCATTGTCACTTCATAGCTGACTTTGTATGGTTTGTGTTCTTAGAGTTGTCCTTTGAACAGCTTTTTGGGTTTTTTTCTCCCCCTAAGTCAGGAAGTAGATATACATATTTAAATCTCATATCCTCTAGATAGTAAACTATTCACTGACTTCAGTAACAACATGAAAGTTTGTATGCATGTGAATCATGAGAGATTAAAAAAGTAGGGACGGGTGTAAAGCAAGTCAAGACTTGGCCAGCACCTTTTAAGGTGCCGAATAATCTTAAACCTATTTAAGATTATTTTCAGAATAGTCTTAAATAGAGGCACAAAGAGTGAGAAGAAAATATACTCAAAAGAAAATTACATAAGTAAAACTATACAAAAATAGCCTATGCGAAGTATTGCAGTCAGCTGATAATACACACATATTTTATGGCTAGGAATTCCATAACTTTGCAGAGCAGATAGCTTCATATAGCAAGATATTTCTATCCTCAAAACAAAAAGTGTTTTAAGTTCACTAACGTATCCTCTTAACAAGAGAAATTAATTAGAATACAAATGAAAAATAGAAACAAATTAACCATCATGAGACCTGGAGTTTGCAAAGCAAATTCCAATGATTCCTTAGAGATATATTGGAGTTTGTGATAGAAAAAATAAAGGTCGTGGTCTTAACGATTTGAAGTAGAAATCAGTTTTGAACCATGATACAGCTCTAGTTAATATGAGAAGTTACAAACAATACCATAAAACCAAAGATAAAAATGAAGGAAAAAAATATTCTAGTAGAAAACGTGGTTTTGTAAAATATTAATCTTAGCACCCCTCTTGAAATCAGATTTCTTCAGTTCAAGGAGAAGTTCCCATAACTTAACCACATGATCTTCTGCTCACATCAGATCCCAAATAACCAATATTCTTGTGCCATAATCTTGTTTGGAATTGCACTTTGTATTTTACCTTCTTAACTGGTGAAGTCAGACTTTCGAAAAATCACAGTAGAGAAAACAACATACTGCTTATCCTTGAGTGAGTCAAACAGCTGGATGGCACTTTTGCATTTGAATACTCCATGTCTTTAAATGGTTTAACAAGGGGACGAGAAAATGATTATATACCTGTGGTTTGCCAAAAGATATGTGCAGAAAATAATATTTTTTCTTTTCCTGTCTACAAAAGGTTTCTCAGGAACACTTAGTAGAAACCTGCTAAATGATATATTTTTCAAAGCCTTCTGTTTTCTAGCTGAATCCCAATATTACTGTTGATGGACTATTGTACTGTGCAACATGAAATATAAGTAATTTTAGAGTATTTATGTTGGTATATAATACTTTGGTCAGCTCATGTTGCAGTGTAATAAAAAAAGCCACCTAGATATTTACATGGAACTTATTTTAATAAATATATTATTGAGTAACATATATTTTACCTTATTAGTCTCATGGTGAGCTGAAACTATATTGGCAGCACAATTTAGCATTAATAATATGCAGCCTTCTGGAATTAATCACTTCTATCTGTATGTTCTTAAACAGCTTTGGCTAGGGGGTTGGATACTATTCATTGCTCTGAAATCCTGTATTGTTTTGGTTCTCCTATTCGAATGTGGTGTATATGGCATGCCTTTTAAACAATTATCTCCTGATATTAGAGATAGGAGACTGTGTCAGCCAGATATGGTCTTTTATGGCTGTTAACTCCAGAACATAGAGTTGGAGTTTTGACAGGGCATGTGTGCAAATACCTGATGCTGAAATTCCTGTGGCTTAGTGAGTCATTTGCTATGCTGTCACCACCCAGGCCAGCCCAGCTTCCAAACTGAGCTTTTCTCACAGCAAAAGAGGTACAGGCAGAGGTGTCCTTGCCACCTAGAGTGATGTGAAGTTGTTGACATCAGGTGTGTACAGACAGGACTTCCTCTGGGGTGCTAAAGAGGTGTCTCCCACTTGGGGGAAAGGTGCCACTCATGTAATTCCTAGCAGGCATGGCAAAGAAAATGACTATGCTTTAATTCTGTGTTACAGGTTTGATTCACAACAAATAGACAAAGCTCATGAGAATTCTTTTTGCATGATTGGTGCAGTTTTACCTTTATTTCCTTTCCCCTTGTGCAGCACCAGGGAATGATATGTGTTATATAATTACAGTAAGTTGGCTGGTAGCTCGTTAGTAGCTTTTTTCTTGTTTCAGAAACCTACCACAGTAGTGACAGGCAGGATGGCTTTGTTTGCTTTCCGTCTACCAGAAATCGCTTGCTCCAGCATGTCCAAATGGTCTCTTCAAAAAATCTGTGCTCAAGAGCAAAAGAAGACCAAGTTATTTGTGACTCTACTGAAGCTGCTAAGCATGGTGATACTGCTGTAGCAGAACTGCTGTTCTTACAAAACAAAACTATTGACAGAAACATTCAAAAGTAAGCACCAATTTACTTCTAACAGGAAATAAGTAACTGTTGGAATACAGCAGTGTTGTTGGATTTTAAGATCTTGGTTAAAATTTCCAGGCTTAGTGCCAGTGAGAGATCTGTGCCACTAAATACCAACACTTTGGTCCTGTGATCTCTGAATAAAAAAGGTGCATGTAGTAGCAACAGTGCTTTGTAGGTGATGCTGGTGGAAACAATAATATTCTGGTGCAAAAAATTAGAAGTGAACTGAAATTACAAGTGTCCAATATGGGGACAGGATTTTTTTCCTGTTGAACAAGAAATTACCCATCCAGAAGACAGAGTCTGCTTCTCCTGAATTCACAGTAGTACCAGTGAATTTACTGGCATGAAAACAAAGAAAGAAAAGCCAAAACAAGGTACAATTAGCATTGTTTAAATCTGAGTTTGTCATGAGGTGGTTGACAGACCTTTGCCCCAGTGTTGATCAAATTGTTTACTTGGTTATTAATCTAAACATCAGAATTTAATTTTTTCCCCCATAAATTTTTTGTGAAGCTTTAACCCACAAAAAGCAAAATTGTTCCAAGTGAAGTGCTTTACTAGTAGATATGGTGTAACCTGTCTGCAGGCACTTCTCCCTGCTATTCAGACCTTCACATAAGATCAGATGTATTCAGTTATATGGTCAGATTTTACCATGAAATATAGGGGATTTTTCCAAAGTCCCCTATATTTTCCCTGAAGAATTAAAAGGACTGGAGGCTTTCAACATAAAAGGAAAACAAAAAGAAAAAAATTCCAAGATTTAGATATCTAGGCATCCAAATCTGCAATTAAGATTTGATCACTGGGATAAAGGCTGAAGCAGTTGTGAGAAGCCTCAGCTCTTTTGAAGTGTCACAGACCTAACAGCTGGCATGGTAGACAGTGTGTATTGAAAATCTGGAAGGCATCTGACAGCACATCGCATAAACTATAGCAGCAAAACAGTGAATAGATAATATTCATATAGCGTACAAAGTCTTTATGTAAAGCAAGTGGATGCTGTTCTGAGACTGTGAATAAGACTGGTATTTTTAACTAATCAGTACAATCAAACTGTATTTCAACAGACTATTGCTGCTTCTATCTAAAAAGGCAGGTCAAAAAGTGCTGTGAATGGCCACAGTACAGATTGCATCCATGAACTTGTATCAAACTATTTCAAGTGGCTATTTTGGCCTATATTTTGCTTTGATCTGGCTAGCACCAGATGAAGACCTGTGACTTCATGTGTGGATTTCTTGGGGGGTTTTGTTGTTGTGGTTTGTTTTCTTTTCTGCCCCTGAAATCATTCTTCTCTTAGAAGGCTTGATGACATCAGTGCAATTTTTCTTAACCCATTTTATTACTTCTGGTATTAAAATAATTATTCACAATTATCTGTATTGCAAGTCTCTAAACGTGCTCCCTACAATTTGCCTATCGCTTACCAATAATGTAAAAAAAAAAAAAAAAAGGCTGAAGAAAATTTGTCTTAAAGAGAATCTCTTCAAGGTTGCTTATTGCTTATTGCTCAGTCAGTGAAAACGAGAAAGTACAATATACGTTATGTGGGTTGGGGGAATTAACCAAATCTCTGGCAGAAGCAGCAAGAAGTGGTGTGAGGTCCAGGATGGGAACAAGTTTTAAAATGATAGTGAAGGTTTGGCATCGGCATCTGCTCTTGTGCTTCTGGGTTATGCAAAGCCCTTCAATTTATACATTGAACAACAAGGACGAGCCAGTGGAGTGGCAACACAGAAATGAGGACCTCACCAGGGTTCCATCCTGCCTGCACTTAGATCGGGTTGCAGCAGGAGCACCACCCTGCTGCAGCTGGTGGCCACCTCAATGTTAAATCTCAAGCAGCAGTGGCCACCACCACCATATCAGGAAGAAGCCACCCTGTAATTCTGGGACACCCTGTAACAATTTATGTCCCAGATGAGCTGCAAGTGCTGTTGGAACAGTGTGCACCAGAAACATTAGGCAGCCTTTGGGGGTCAGGCTGAAGGAAGAATCCTGAAATATGATGTTATTTGTGCCAAAATCAGTGTTTTAACTATTGATATCACCCCTCACTAGGGGAAAAAGTTAAGAGGAGCCAAAAAGTGAGTGTGTTCCCTTTGACATTGATAAAAAAGCCCTAAAAGGAATTACATACAGAGAATTGCAATATAGCTGCATTATTGATGATTCTTTGATCAATGATCAATTTTTGTAGCATACTGTTGACCTGCACCACGCTATTTCTTGTTGCATCCAATATCTGATGGCTACACTATCTGAAAAAGCCTCACTCTCAATTATCCCTTTTTTTTTTCCTGTGCTGAACTTGTTCTCTGTTAGGTTTCTCTTGAAATCTTACTTTGTCCATGGGAGTTATGTATTGCTAGTTTCTAGTGTTTTAAGTCAGATAATAAATGAATGTTTAACACCAGAAGAAGGTAAGTTTGAATTAGAGTAGAGCCAGGGAGCTTGGCAGCAGGACTAGTATTTTTTCAGTAAATTGTGGAGGGAATTAAATTCCTAAAAAGTTGTGTGTTATTCTCTTTCCTGCTATTTCTATTGAGTTGCATGGGTGGTTTTTTTCCCATCAGCCTCCCAGTTACTGAAATGTGCTAGCTTCGGCCTCAGTGGAAAAGAAAAGGAGGTAGAAAGAAATTTAAATTGTCCTTGTCCCCCCCTTAGCATCTCTGACTGCAGAGGAAAAAGAATATAACCTGCCTGTAAGCTGTGGCCTAAGGTCACATTCAGGCCCCTTTTAAAAGGAAGGTCTGTATCACCTTCCTTTGCATCTGTCTCCAAATACACATAAAGGCTGAAGATGTAGGAAAAATTATATATTTCCTAGGAAAAAAATGCAATAGGAATGTGTTTGCTTCTACAGCCCAAATAACTAAGGAAAAACAGTTGCCTGAATAAGAAATGCAAAAGTTGTGGAATTTAGAGGTTTGAACAATCTTTAGCAAGGTTTTTGGATGGATGAAACAAATTCTAAGCAGAAAATTAATTCTGTTTCTATTGTTAAAATGCTTATTACAGCATCTTTTTATAGTTCATGAAAGTTATTTGCAGTGTGATATCCAGAAGTAATCCTGGTTTGCTTGTGTGAATCTAAAGAGAAATACACACATGACTTGAGTTAATTTGAATTACTAGGCTAGCTTTTAGACTGAGAAATGCAGCAGATGCTTACTCTTAATGACTTGAACACAGAACTGAGTGGCTGGTGAATGGGTAAGTGGAGTACACTTCGATAAATTAGCAGCAGAACATTAAGGCTCTCTATTTCCCTCTTTAGTGGAAGGAAAGTGCTGCTCTATTTTGTAATGTAAATAAGCTTGAAATAATATCCCCGTCTTGTTTTCATGAGTGCCAATACTCTCAAATGTTCTTTTGCAATATTTAGTACTATCAAGAAGCACATAATTTTTTAAATCACAATAATTAGAGTACTCCTTTTCATGTCTACATTTTTTTTTTATTTTCTGAAATAGTATCAAACTTCTTTTTTCCTTCTCAGAAGATATTTTAACATGGATCTCAAAATGTCTGGTTTATACAATATATTCTCTATGTGCTGTTACTGCATTCTCATTGGTGTTAAGTGGATTTAAAGTAACCTGCAAATACAAAGTCCTCTCTTTCTATCTTGACCCGCATTTTGCATGTAGATAGAATCCAGGAAGTGCAAGAGTAATGACATAAGTGGTAAACTTGTGGAAAAACTGTGGTTTGGTCTTCCCTCTCAGGTTGTATTGCTCTTAAACACTTCCTTCCACATCAGTGTGCTCCTTTTTAGAGAAATGCATTCTACCATTCTCATTACTCATTCTGCCACTGAAAGACAAACCAAGATTTTATATCACCCTAAGTCAAACATTAAACAAAACTTAGCTTTTTTTGTTGTTGTTGTTTAAATCTACCTTTTGGAAAAGCAGGACCTCCATCAGTGTTGAGAGGGCTGAAGGAAACTTAATGTAGATGCTAAGAGGGAGAGCTCTTTAAAGACCATAGTTTCTAGGGCTGACTAATTTGAGAACCACAGGGACAGTAAAAGGAAAAATGCAGATGTGTGATCCTTGACTGTAACTATCTTCAGATAGTGGTGATAGATGAAAATGTTGAGAATGCACAGAACATTCCAGCACCCAAAGTCCTCAAGTATCCTCAAAAATCTAAATACAAAATCAGATTGTTGGTTTCAATATCCTTATTGACTTAGCTCAGACTATGTTTTAAAATGTGTTTTGAGAATTGTAGAAGGCATATCTTCCATGAGTTCTCAAGAGCCAAACTTAATGATGAAAATTGGTTCATGTTTACTTTACATACAGGCATGGTAAAAATGGAAGCAACAAGCTCACTCCTCATGTGAAAACATCTTTGTTACTTTATTTGCATTTTACCCTTATAAATGCATATTTCTTGTAATAAAGACATCTCCCTGTGCCTTGAAAATAGTGATCATTCATCTAAAGTTGGCTCAATGCTATATTATCACTTTCTAGACTTGGCTAACTGCCAAGTTTTTCTCCATTCCCTCAGTTGGGATCTGTTATATGTTGGTTATAAAGGAAAACAGAAAATTTGCTAGTATTTTCTCCATCTGGATATTTAAATTAACCAACCTGTGCTGGGAAAAATGATTTTTTTTTTTCCTTTTGAGGTTTAGGAAAAAATGAAATTCAAACTTTACACTTGGTAACAGAAGTCTGGGACCCTATTTATCATATTTATCCTCAGGAAGAGAGCAGTCCAACATGACAGTTTGCAAGGAGACTAATAAATTGCATGGAAGTGCTGCCCCAGGCTGGAATGGATGGATAGGAGCTCATCTGCCATGCCTTCCCCTTTGCTGTTCATGTTAGTAAGCAGCTTTTTTTTCTGTGGCTGTTCTGGGAAGAGCACAGAATTACTGATAATACTTTAATGTAATTCCCCAAGGCGTCAGGGACTGGAGGGACAGAACTGCTCATCCATTGTTTTGTCCCTATGCCTTGTGTTCAACTAGGGTACAGATATTTAGAATCTCTAAGTTTTGAAGAGTTAATTAATATCTGCATTTAAACCACAATCATTTATGTTAATCAATTGCTTCGTAAAGTGCTTTAAGCTGTGGATCTTTTGGTCTGTTTAGCCTAAAATTTCTCTCTTCTTAGTAGGATATGTGCTGTTGCCTAAGGTTTTTAAAAAATAAGTGCCCTCCTGAAAGCTGCACCCCAAACACATTTTCCTTATTTCCTATAGAAATGAAGTTACAACAGATTGCAAATTAAAACCTGTTCTTCATCAAGATTGTCTCTAACTATGATGTTAGAAGCAAAAGCCACATTTTTTCCCAGTTCTTAAAGTATTATATATGCATACACATTTGGGTTCTTGTGTATATAAATATTTATCTTACTGCACACCTCTCTGTGTACTGTATCTCCATGGCCTTTCAGCTGGAAAAGTTTGATTCTTGATAAAATATGTGAAAAGATTCATTTAGTTTCCAAAGATTACTGTGGTTTGACCTTGCCCTATCAGTTCTTAGACAGATTTGACTTCAATGATTAGAAAATACATGTCCCTGACAAAACCATATTCTAAAACATAACTGATAGCTGCTTTCTTTCCAAATCTTGCCTATGAAAGAACCCTTCAGAAAACAAACAAACAAACAAATTTCAACCTAAAATGCAAGAGAAATTTACTTATGTTGGCAGAAACTTGGAGATTATTAACAAACTGTAAAGTGAAGAGATTGACTGTACTTGATAAGGACACCAGGAATAGTGATTTTTGGTTGAAGAGCTTTACTAACAAAATGGAATGATGGTTTGAAAAGTTTCTTTTAATTTTTTACATACAAGATGTTAATAACTAACTTGATTATTTCAACTGATGTTGGAGTTCTGGTGCCTCTGCAATGAGCCTTTCTTCTGGGAGAGCCAAGCTCTCCCAGCTTTAGTTTAGTGTATCTAGTTGGTTTTGAATGTCAATATTTTAAAGGGTTTTTGTGGTCATATGGTATAGCTAAAAGCTACATAATTTTTTTCGCGTGTTTGGTTTTTTGTTTTAATTTCATTAAGGGAAGTTTTTTTTATTGTTCATTGGTTCAAAGTCCCTATACCATCCTAAAGAAGCCTAAGGGCAAGTGTCAGGTGTGTCTACCAAACCTCCTAAAATTTGCCTTGCAAAAAGAATAAATGGCCTGAAATTGCCTTTTCCACTTCCAAGATCCTCATACTTACATAGGAGGAATTAAGTTTTTAACTTATATGGGCACTTTCAATTTCCTGCAGTGTCCTTCCCCATCCAGAACCAGGAATTACTGTGTGGATAAAGGTGAGAAAAATCCTGAGAAGAGTCAGGGAAAATAATTTTGTGGCATCACTGAGTTTAACTACAAAACATGATCTTGTTTATTCCCACCCTTCTTTCTTTCCCCTAATTTTGAAAAAAGTGTATTTTACCCAATAATTATTTCTGTTTATCTGATACTTCATAATTAAACTGATTTTTAAAAGTTATATCGAAGATATATCTGTTCTGCTTGGAGGTAATTTAGCACCAACCATGCTGCTTCTAGGTCTGAGAAGCAGTATGGGTGCAGGGGGAGTGATGCCAGGTCATGAGTTGATACTTTCTCCAGATGCATATGACGTAAATATATCCAGCGTATGATGGGGATATAACAGCTGAAGAAGTGGAATTTAAAAATTAGTCCCTTTTGAGCACATATGGTGGTACAGGGCCTATTTTGAAAGCAGGAGTACAGTAACTAAAACGCCTGTCTCTCCCAGTGACTAAGTGTGCATTTGTCAGTAGAATTAAGCTTTATGCTGTTTGAAAGTAGTATTGAAGTTCTTACTTTTATAGTTGCTTTATGAGAATATTATCTAGGGCTCAGCTAACAAACTTTAGAATCAAAGAAGCTTGATATAAACACTAATCTCTAAAAGTTTGCATGACCTCTCTACCAGCACTTGGAAGCAAGAGCCGGTACATTTTAAAACACATCACATATTTCAAGCCTGTTAAAACTTCAGATAAAAACATTAATAAATACCAAATTTCAACTCTAAACATTTTCAAAGAGCTTCAGCCTAACTCTTTAATGCTGTCATACTTTCTTTTTATCTCAATTTTTCACAAGCACACGGAAGACTGCCTTTCTTCATGCCTAAAAGAGCTTCAGCTTTGATAGGATTGGGTAGTCTAGCTGATGCTTAAAGAGTCGCTATCCAGAAAAGGGTTATTTTCTCCCCTTGCTGCTTTCTACCTCATGGATCTTGACACAGTAGCCATTACTAGAGGATACAGGTCATTTAAGAGGGAAACAGGGATGTCTGCTTTCTCTGCTCACACAGTTGCCATGCCTGATGTCTTTGTACATGACTATGAGAGATTGAGTTAATCTTTATTCTCTACCTGAGGTCATTCTCGTCCCCCCATTGGGTTGATTGTAGTGATTTTTATGTAAGACATTTCCTATAATTTCTTTAATACTAAGAGAGAAGGGGAAAACTATGAGCAAATAAAAGGGAGATTAAGATATCATAATCTTTTGCGCGCCACTGGGCAGGAGAATGCTATCTTTCGTTTCATACTCCAAAGTTAATTCAGAAATTTTGCTCAAAAAGTCACTTAACTGTAAACTCCTCTTGCATAAATTTGAGTTTGTTTTTCTATTTTCCTCTAGTAATAAAGCTCTTAATCACAAAACACATCATGTGAGGTCTTCTTTAACACAGCCAAGATTAAAAAAGATTCATTAACACCACTTCCACCTTTTTCTCCCCCCAAACCTTGCACTTTTTAATGAGCCTTTAGACACACTATGAAACTTATGGTCTTAGTCTGTTTTATAATTGCGACTTATGGATTTTCTCTTGATGCTTTTTTTGGTGTTGCTGGTAAATTTCTGACTTGCATCTTTTAATCCAACTTGAAATTAATGAGTAGTTCCAGAGGAAAAAAATCCATTTACCTTGTGCTGAAGCAGCCTACCAACCTCAGGAAAAAATCCTCTGAGGAAGCAGAGATTTTTCTCCTCTTCTTTGTCTGAGAGGAACACCACACCTACTCAAGTAGAGTGGTTCTTTCATTTCTTTACAAGCACCAAATACTATCACCACCAGAGCAGTGTGTTTAGGGTTGAAGGGCTTGAGCTTGGGGTTTGGGTTTTTTGTTTGGTAGGTTTTTTATTGGTTGGTTGGCTTATTTTACAAGACCATCAGTAGGACTTGGATGGCTGTTCTAGTGAGTTTTGCAGTTCTACATCTCCCAAGAAGAAGCCCTAGCTGAGTGAGGATCAACAGCAAAGCCCAGGACACCAGGGAATGCTGTGGGTCTTGCAGTAGGTGAAGCTGCGGCTGAGTGGTTACCTGGTCTCAGCTGCCCATCAAATGCCATCCCCAGCCTGAAGTGAGAATCGTGTCTCCACAGGCTATGCCTACTGGGAAAGTAAACTGCTTCAACTCTTACTAAATATTTAGGGGGAAAGGTCAGTTTGCATGTTCTGTGTGAACAGCAGCATTTCTCCAAATACAGCAATTTTACTGGTGTTGCTTTCTGCGAAAAGCAAGAACCAACCCAGAGAGGTTTGCTTGGGTTGAGAAGGGTCAGCAATACAACTGTAGGCTGTGAAAAGGTAATTAGCTATTTAAAGTTAAAAAAAAAAAAAGAGGTGATCCCTCTGACAGAAAGTTTGAGAGAATAGAAGAGTTTTAACGGTAAGGGATTCAGGTTTGATGGAAGATCTGAGCTGAGGCATTTTGACAGTGAGATACATTGTTGTACAACTTGTACAATTTGAGTATGTGTCTGTGAAATATGGCAATCTGTGGAATTGGTTGCAACTAAGCTTCTTTGCATCTTAGCTATGCCTAACACACCAAATTTGATTCTACACATCTTTTAAGGTTATCACGAGGCAGGAGAGTTGCTAGCATTTCAATCCCTGATCCTCTTCTCACAAAGGCTCCCAAGGAACAACAATGTCTGCCACATACAGACAATTCAGTGATTTTTGGTATTCCTTGGTGCTTGATTACCTGGTCATGGCCTTTCCTTGCAGTAACCAAGGAGAAGGGCAGATCAGAAGCAGTGCTTAACTACAAGATACTGCTGGAAATTTGGGAGTGTCTTGGGGAAAGCTTCAGGGTGGTGGTAGTATGACGCACGCAGCCACAATCCATTTTACATGTAGGAATGTGCTAGTATTTAAAAATTTATATTTTGGAGGAATCTACTTTGGATAGCAGTAATACTGATGCTCCTCCTTGAATGGGGACACGGACTGCCCTCTGCAGAGGCTGGGCAATCCAGCCTTGTCCAGACTGTGGCCTAATTGAGGCCTGCAGAGGCCTGTAAAGGCCTGAGTTTGTAACGCAGCTGAAAATAACCTAATCTATGTTTTTATGAAGTATACCTATTATAGAGTATGTTAGAGACAGGTTGAAAGAATGAACCAATTAGGCAGAATCTTAGTAAGGATTGGAATGTAAACTATTTTATCATATTTAAGAAATGTGCACAACAAAATAAAGGGGTTTTCGCCATTTTAACTGTATCAGTGTAGGCGTCTTCCTTCTTTTCCCTCTCTTTTCCAACTCCTCGTTAAGGTACCCTGTTTCTCCTGGCAAAGCTGAGATGAGGGATGTATCTTTCAGAGAGCATTATTAGGCATTTCTTTAGTCCTTGCTTCTTTACTGAGTCTCAGGCAAAGCAGAATCTTAGTTATTTTATTGGTCTGAGGATGTAGGGCAGGAAAAAGGACATCTTAGTCCAGTAACTTATAGGCATCACCTTTCACCTGAAAGATTCTAAATACAAGATACTTTTCTCTAAGAACATTGAGGCCTTTTCATGTCATTAATTGTTCCTTTCAGTGTTTACAATAGTATTTAAGAGCTGCTATTATCTGTTTAATGTTTCTGTTCATGTTTGGATGGTAAACAGATTCACAAGCCAATATTGGAGATTAGTTAATTTCTAAACACCCATGATGGACTCTCTTCAGAATTCCATTCAACTTTACAATTCCATAATTACTCCTGTGAGCATGTACAACACCTGATAGGCTGCTGAGGCTCTGATGTAAGCCAAAGACATAGGAAGAGCCACGAGGTTTTATTCCTCTTGAAGTACTACTATGCAGTTTTCCAATGAAGCGATTTCTGAGCAGAAAAAAAGGTAAATAATAATGGTAGCTGTAGTTTACTGCTGTAAAGAGGGAATATGGAACATCACTTAAAGGAATGCAAGAACCCTGTCTCTTGAATAGAGAAGTGAAGGAAATGTAACACTTGCCTTGCTTACTTACTGTTCTGTGGCAAAACTCTCCAGTTTTCTTATCTGGAAGATGTGGATAGCAACACTTCCCTTCTTTAGTGATCTTTTGAGAGCTGCAGGTAAACAACCTGGATACAGACTCTGGCTGGTAGTATTTTCCTGTAAGCCTGTTCTTGTTTTGCTTGAGGTCTTGGTCACAACACATGAAAAATAAGGTTCTAAGTCATCACCACCAAGCCCTTGGAAGGACAATTCATCATCAGTTGGGACCTCTCTATGCCAGCTGCCCCGTTCAAGAGTTTGAACACTATACATAGTGTCATCATCCAGAGTGGAATCAGTGTTTTTGCTGGTGCTAGAGCTTGTGATTGGCATTCCACATGATCTTAATGATCTTGAGTCAAGACCTGACTTTCAAAAACATCCTCAAGCAGCTAATTGTATTTTAGACAAATAAATACTGGATAAATTTACAAGTCATATTAACCAATTCTACTTGAACCTGTACAGTTTAGATCATTTCAATGTCTTAAAAGAGAGGCTGCTTAAAACTTTCATTTTCAATTTTACTCAGACAAACACAAAGGAACCACAAAAATAGCCCTGTAAAGGCTGTATAACAAGTTCTATTTCTTGTAATCAATAGCTATTCACACATCCAAAGGAACAACCATAGAAAAGTTCCAAGGAGCCAATTATACACCTACCCACCCCTTCTCCCTCCACTCCACAGGTTTAACTTCATCAACTACCAGGTCCTTGGCTTAAGGGATCTAATTTGCTTCTGCACTAATGCTAATTCAGGAAGCAGCAGTTCTGTGAAGAGGTCTTAGTATAAACGGCAGTCAGATTTGACAAGAGCCAGCACTGGAGTTTAGTCTTGCTTCTGGTAGTAGAAATATAAAGCATCTCTATGAAATTGAGTGAGCCTTATTCTCCCCATCAATGACATTTCATCACTTTCTAAAGCAGTTAAAGGAAAACACAGAATTATTTTATCTCCTCCTACATGTTTTAAAAATATTTATGAGAACCCACTACATTGTTACAAAATAGATTAAACCAAGACATTCAGCTACACTGTGAGAGCATGTTTGCAAAGCCACTGCAAACAATAAATGACTAAATGTGAAACACCTATAGTCAATTTTAAAATGACAAAAAAATTATTAGTAATTTCTGAAATAGTTACAAAAACTTTTCACTTACAAATTTCTTACTTTGAATATAATTTTTAATGGAATGCATTTGAATATAATACATAATGCATTATGTTTATAATTATTTTGGCTTTGCATTTGCCTTCTTTGTTTATAAAAGTATCTGGAAAGGGAAAATAAGGATGCAGGGGAATTATTGTCTGGAGAGGAAAACGAATCACAAAGCAAAACATCACTTGCAATCTTCACTGTGAGAAGAGAGGTAGGAGGGAGTTATTTCAATAATTCTGGCTAGCTCATGCTCTTACAAAGCAACCCATAAACCATGCTCTTATGCACATGCTTTGCCATTAAATATTTTGTTATGAAGATGTCAATATTCCTTTCCCCAATATGAAAAATGGAAAGCTAAAATGGAAAGTGCATTTGTAGCCTGAATTATAATATGTTTTATCTGGATTCACTTCCAGCTTTGCAATGCGACTGCAACCCTCTGAAGAAATTTTGATTTATACAGAAATCCTTCTTGTGCTTGTATAAATGAATAAATTTCTTGCAAACAATGAAAAACTGGGTATTCATCTTGAAAAAACCACACACATAGGAGTTTTAAATGCTATTCTGACATGCAGGTGCAATTCCATAATATATCCTTTATTGGCAGTATCTCAGTGGACAGTTTTGGTCCAGTTCACAAGCTTTCCCAAAATGGCAGGAGGTCATTTTTTTTCTAAGTATGAAAAGACTAAATTACATAAAATACTCCACTATAAAAAGATGCAGAATAAAAATTAGATTTAGTCTGTTTTATCTTTATTTGATCTTTGCTTCTTTGGCAACTTCATCATTAATAGGCTAGCTCAGAGTTTCACACCTAATTAATGCTGGGTTAAACAGCATTTAAAATATAGTGGTTTTTTTGTTTCCTTAGAAGTCAGTTCTAATCCCATAATTCTATCTACACTTAAATTGGCATGAAATGCCTGTCTGCCTAGAAGGAGGAGTTCTTCTTTGGAGTTTAGGTCTGCACAGATAAATAAAGAAATCTGTGTGGTTTAGCTTTGAGCACAGATCACTTCCTGACCCGCGTCATTGGGTAGGCACAGCAGTATTATAGTCAGTATTAATGCTCAGGGACAGAGCAGGGCTGCCTCTCTGGGAGACAGTTTCATGGGCAACACATCTCAGGGAAGTGTGGGAATTTTACTTGAACTGTTGTAAATCAATGCAGATTTCTCATTGCTGATTTTGATATTGCTGAACAGGACAAACTCTTAGACAAGCACTTGAGGGAAAACCAGAACCAATTCTCCCCCTTCCCATGCTCATATTAGTGCCATATAGAGACCAGAACTGGGATATTTCTTGACTCCCACATGCCTGTGTCATTCTGCCCTGAGCTCCACATTAAGCACCTTAATCAGCTGAGTGGAAGAAGGGAAGGGTATTATTGAACTGCCACCCTTTCAAAAAAAATTTTTTTCCCCTTGGATTTTTCATAGGGATTGCAAAAGACATTCTTGACACCCAGACATTTCACATCCTGATTTCAAGCCTGCACTTCAAAGCACAGAAGCTTTCCTGCATAGTGTAAAGCACTGTATTTTTGTCCCCTAAAAGTAGGCTGTACTATTTTAAATGAAACTTAAAGGAAAAAGAAATCAGCCTGAGGTAGACATGCAACATTGAAAATTTCAGTCTGAGCTGCTTGAATTTGTCTGCTGTTGTTTCTAGGCTGATTTAGGCCACAAAGGATGCAATCTGTGTATGGAAAATTAATTTAGGGGAAACACAGACTTTTTATAAACTATGTTCTTACACATTATGATTTTAGTGTACTGAAATGCAGTTCTTACTGTGGGAAGTTTCCAGCAATGTTAGTTAGGGCTATTGTTATTCTAGGTGGATCTGATAATGATCAGACCAAGTGTAATCCTAGTTCACATTTGAATATAATTTCAGACTATGATTTTTTTCATTATTGCCTCTGCTTATGTAAGGACATAATTGTCTAATTTTTTTTAAGTATGAAAAGGTTTTATTCACTATCAGCAGTACAGCATTCATAACAGCTTAATTATGTGGAATTAGAAAGATATATTAATTTCTTATGGGTATACTAAAAAGTGCAAAACTACTAGCAAAACTTCAGCCTGTTTCTTCATATCACAAAATTTACAAAATCTAATAGAAAAAAAACATGGAAATGCTGTAGCCAAAGTAACAGAAGTAGATTTAGTGTTAAGTATTCTGCATCAGACACCTAAAGGGAGAACTCATTATCATACTGTACTTTTTTAAACAAGGTTGTAGTTCCTACAGCAATTTTAATTAATTTTTTGTTATCTACAGGTAACATTTCTGAACTACTGTACTTGTCATTGTTGTGTCTTCATATGATCAAGCAAGGCAATATTGAAGATTTCTGATGATCAATGTGAAATGGAGGACTAAACTGAAGGACCAGAAATAACATTGTCTGTGAAATTGTTACCATATAGAATTATAAAATCGTTAAGGTTGCAAAAAACATCCAGGATATTATGTCCAATCTTTGACTGAACTTCAAGTCAACCAAACTATAGCACTTGCAAGTGAACTGTAGCATCAGGTGCTCTGTTCAGTTGTTTCTTGAATACTCCCATGGATGGTAACTCCACTGCTTCCCTGGGCAATCCATTCCATTGCTGAAACACCTTTTCAGCAATCAAATTGTTCCCCATGTCCACCTGGAATCTCCTCTGGCAGAGCTTGAGGTCATTTCCTCTTGTCCTGTCAGTGGTTGCCTGAGAAAAGTGATTGACCCCAACCTTGCTGCAACCTCCTTTCAGGCAGTTGTGAAGAGTGATAAGCTCTCCCCTGAGCCTCCTTTACTCCAGGCTAAATAACTCCAGTTCCCTCAGCTGCTCCTCATAAAACTTGTGCTCCAGGTCCTTCACCAGCTTGGTTGCCTTAATCTGGTCTTGCCTCAGTACCTGAATGTCTTTTGTTGTTGTGAGAGGCCCAAAACTGAGCACAGGACTCAAGGTGCAACCTCACTAGTGTCAGAGGGATAATCACTTCCTAGTTCTGCTGGCCACACTTTTTCTCTTATGAGCCAGGGTGTCATTGGACCTCTTGGTCACCTAGACATACTGAGAGCTTGTGTTCAGCTGGCTGTCAAGCAACATTGCTAGCCCCTGAAGTCACATGAACCAATGATAATTCCCTTGTTTCTTCCCATTACTTCTATTTACATGGTATTAGATTTAATCCAAGAATTGTATAGCATGAATTACGCAGTTTTCAGAGTTGTTTGGTTTCTGTGGAAATATTGATTAAAATTATCTCAAGAAAACGTTACGCAAAGAAGCAGTTGGAATCCTTATCCTAAAGTGTTTGTTTTCTCTAGAGCTGGATCCAGTTTCATAAGAGACACTTTGATTTTTTTTCTTATTTCTTGACAATTTCAATTTGATACCTAGATAAAGGTAAAGAAGCTCATTAAATAAATTTCCAGACCTTGTTCTAAAAAAAGCTTGAAACTTTGAACTTTGAAAGCTCATTAAAGGGTAGCTACAGTAGCACCTGTATGTCAATATAGAAATATACTGAGATATGTAATGAAAATTGTGAGTAAACATATTTTCTAATGTTTAAATGTTTGTGGTACCTTAGACCAATTAGCAACCACTGGATTTTGCATAGTATGTAGCAAGTGTAGAAAAGGAAAAGTTAAAATGAGGACTAATATTCTTTTCTCATTTCACTGGTAATAGGCAATTGTGTTTTCTTGCTTTGGCTTTGCTTCTTTTTCTTTCTTTGGCTTGCTCATCATTTACTTCCTAACACCTTAATTGTTTAATTTGAAATTAATGTTCTTTTAAAGGCTCTCTTTAATATCATTCTGTGTACCAAGTTTCTGAAAACATGTTAAAAGAAAAGTAATCTTCAGTATGCAAGGCTCTGACTGCCTTTTTCTCTTGGACTTTTGTGGCTTTCCATAAACCTTGCTGTTGGCCCTTCTTAGTTATTGCAACTTCTTAAACTTAATTTTAAGACACTTACAAGGGCAGATATTGAAAATGTACTAATTCCTAAATAGTCTTAGGGGAGCTGGACTTCACTGCAATGTATAATATTCCTAGTAGGCCTTACTTACAGTTTTTTTTTGGGAATCAGAGGAAAAGAATTCTCAAGGTCTCTGCCTATCCTCATAAAATGTTCATTTTGCATCAATTCTCTGAATTTCAAGTGTCCAGCTGATGGGATATGAGTATTAGAGAGTTGACCAATACTCAATATATGACTTGTGGTTTATTAGTGTCCCTGAGATCACAAAGCGATAAGCTGCCCTGCTCAAGTGCTCTTTCTAATGAAAAAGAAGAACAGGAACATAATCAGGGTGGGAAAAGGTACTTGAATTTTTTTTTCCTGTTTGTTGTCAAAAGAACAGAAAACGTTTTGAGTAGGTGGGTTTCTCCTGTTGGTACTTCTGAGGAAGCAATACTTTTATCTGATCTTCACAGTAAGGCAAGCTGCAGTTATTACAATGTAGATTGTTTTGGAAAGCTGCTGACTTTAACAGCTTCTTTTTAGCGATAACACGAGATGCTTCCTGTTCATTAAACTGTGGAAGAGTTACTAAAGTTAATAGTTGTAGTTACCTCTGCTGAAGTCATTATGTAAATTCAGTGACAGAGATGCAATTTACTGATTATGACAAACTGATATTGTCCTAGGATATGTTAGAAACTGTTCTTACTGTAAAAACTGCACTAAATCTGTAAGAAGCAATTTCCCATTGCCTACTGCAATAACAATACTTGCAAATTGGTTTTATTGTAATGTAACTATGTGTTATTTAAAGAGGTAAATAGCTAGAGGTAAGGTAAGGAAACTCTAAGCTGCAGAGCTAAGCAAAATGCAATTGGCATGAGGTTAAAAGATTAAAGGTTTCTGTTATAAATAATAATAGGGCTAATACAACAATATTAAGTTTGTTCTCTATTGCTATTAGTCTGAAGATAGATAAAGATCAGGGAATTAGTGTATTCTTACGGTATCTGGCTTTAGGCCTTAAAAGATTATTCTTCAGATGACATTAACTGGAGCACAAGCTGAGCCCTCATCAGCGGGGACTGTGCAGGAACAGAGTAAATCAGGAGTTGGTTCACTGCTGTTGTGAATCTCCTAAATCCGGAGGGGAATTTAGTCCTTATAATACACGTGCTTTGGTAAAACCTAAACCATGCTTTGATTCTGTTTATATCCTTTTCTGTCCTTGTCCACAAACATTTCAAACCTACCTGATCACCAGCTGTCCATGTTTATAATCTATTCAACATCAGTCCATGCACACTGTCTACCTCTTGGCCTGGAAAGTAGGGAATGACTTGGTAACTCCATGATGGCAAGGCGTGGCTGTGGCAGACTGGAGAGAGTGGCTTCTCAGCAGGACTGCCTGGTGGAACGTTTAGTTGTTAGCAGCTGAGATTTCAGTGTGAATTTAAGATCAGAGCATTTGCCCTGAAGTCAACCTGTGCCTTGGCAATGTGTGCAGCAGGCTTGTGGCGGTGGAGAGGTGAGCCGTGTTTGTCTCAATGTCTTTTTTTAGGTGCCATGCTTATGCATAAATTTTGAAAGTAGGAAATCATGTTGCCTTCCGCCGCTTCTCCTTTTTAATTTCCTTGTTTTCCAGCTAACTCTGAATGTGTGCTACTGTTGCATGCACCTACTTTTCCTCTGTCTTTGATCCTTTTATATTTGCTCCATTAAAGTTATCTTTAGATTTGTTTGTTTGTCTCTGACTCAGACATCAGTCAGCAGCATTGCCTTTGATGGCTGGATCAGTCTGGCATTTGTGAAAATACAGTAATTTTTCCACAGGGAGGCACCAGTCTTCTGGTTTGCTTTTCTAAATTATATGGCCTCTCTGCTGGGCGATGTGACAGAGGACAAGCAGCAATCTCTGGCTGCAGCACTGGTTTCTGGGCTTATGAAAAAAAAGAACCCACATTTTAGAAGCTCTGGACTTGTTAGAGAGAGGCATGAAAATTTTATCAGTGATTTTTTTTTTTCTTCCTCCTCTGATATTCTTGAATGTCGAAGTCTTACTATGTTAGCAGCTAAGATGTAGGGACTTGGGACAAATATTTCTTGTGGATAGCTGTTCCAAGTGAATATTGTCCACTGACTTGCAGCCAGTGAGTTACTAAAAACTAAAGAAATAATTTGAATATTTTTTATTCAAAATGGAGAGGAACTTTGAGTGCTTTCTGTTGTGCACATATGCCAACTTGTATAGACAAAATCCGTAGACATATCAGAAAGATATATTAGAGTTGGAAACAAAACAAGCAAAAAGCATTTCCTAGTTGGTTTTAAAAAATTTAGTTGTATCTCAGCAACAGTCTTTGT
Source organism: Phainopepla nitens (assembly GCA_013400175.1). Taxonomy (NCBI): domain Eukaryota; kingdom Metazoa; phylum Chordata; class Aves; order Passeriformes; family Bombycillidae; genus Phainopepla; species Phainopepla nitens. Next base: position 142,834 of record VXBQ01000259.1, on the reverse strand, counting down.
GTTCATGCTTCACTAAGAGAATAAGGGCTGTATGCAATAAACTTACCTACTTAAAATCATAATGAGAGCATAAAAAGGATTGTTCTCTCATTGCGTTGCTTACTTTACAAAAAAATCATCTGCATTTTTGTTGTATGTAGATCAGTATTTTAAACAGCCAAAAAATTCTTCACCATATTCTGCTATTTTAGCTTGCTGTTTATAGTCCAGGAAAAAAAAGTGTGATGGGTAGTAGACAGGGGGATACAATCAGTTTTGGAGAATAAAATGATATCTTCTGGCTAGGTTTCAGGAACAGATAATTTTTCATTTACAAATCAACGCTGCAGGCCTAATTCAATAAAAATATATATAAAGCTTTTGTGACCTTGTGAGATTTAGTAGTGCAGAAACTGGATATATTTTTATTGAACCTATCTCTCAGAAAATTACCGAGTTACAGCCATGAGCTTCTCTTTCCTCTTCAGAGCAGTGTTGCAGTTTTATTATAGTAACATCCAATTGCAATGCTCTGTTTAAGGCTGTTGAGCCTAATTTTGCTCTATTCCCCCTATTCAGATGCTTGTTACTAAGCCCAACTGAAGTCTGAAATTTATGATAAAAAGGGATTTTAAAAAGATCTCTGAGCATGAGCAAATGTTGATGTATTATGAAAAGGACAGATTATCCATCTTTCTTCCCTCTTTTCTAATTTTAACATTGTAATTCATCCATCAATTTATATACACCTAGGGTTTGTATCTTTGCGCATTCATCTATGTCATTTACTCTTTGTTCCCAGCTATTGAGGCATCATCTCAAATTTTCTTGATCTTCTAGAGTAAATTTGATGTATAGGATCGTGGGGTTTGATTTTGTTGTTTCTTGTTTTTTTTCCCTGTGGGTGTTTTTTTGTGTGTGGTGGGTTTTTTTTTCTTGTTTTTTTGTTGGGTTTTTTGTTGCTGTTCTCAGTTTGGGTTGGTATTTTTGTTTGTTTTGTTTTGTTTGGCTTTTTTGCTATCTTTGTTCAATTACCAGTGCATTGGCAGTAAGATGTATTGAGAGACAGGAGATGAATAAGACCAGAAATTTCTAGGTTTCTGAAGACCATTCCTTAGGGATCTGATGTTAGAATTGCAGGCAAGAGGACTGGAATTGCTTCTGTTGTCATTTCTTTTTAGAGATGGAAAACGTTTGCTCCTGGAAATTCTTGGCACTGATATTAAAATCTTTAAAAAGAATTTTTTTAAAAAATCAGCTATATTCTGAAGAACATATCTAAAGTATGTTGTTTGGCAGTTTTGGTTTTGGGTTGCTTTTTTATTTTTCCCTCTTTAAAATGCTCTTTTTTTTTTCTTATGATACACAGAAAGTTTGTCACGTGTTATAAAAGAGCTGCAAAAAACTTATAGAAAAGACTACTTTGGGTATATTTCTATCTTGGGGGAAAAAAAGGCATAGTAAGAACATTGATAAAAAGACCACTTATAAGAAAATTATACTCCTGGAATGCATTTGCGAAGAAAAAAATTCTAGAGATATTTTTCTAAGTTTAGCATTAGCACACAGGAATTTATGACCAGGAGTTGAGCAAGAAACACAAGGATGTGCCATATAACTGCAGTTTTAACAGTGAATATTTTTTGTAATTTTCTAATTTAAGAGTGTTCTTAAATTTGTTTGTATTTGTTTCATGGCATATTGTTTTTCTGAAGACACACTCTGTACCAATATTAACCCTAGAATTTTATTTTAAAATTACGCCTTTTTCAGGTATGATTCTAATTTTTTACACATTTAGTGGAGAAGAGTAAGTCATTTCAAGGCAAGATTTTAAACTGTTGGTGCTTGCCTCATAGTTTATTAAAAGACAACATCGCTATTGCTCAAAATCTCCCGGCACTGAGTGGTGCCTTTGATACCTCAGTGCAAGCTGACATTCTGATGCCATGTGTTAAGTCTTCTCCTGGGAAGAACACTAAGGTACAAGAAATACAGTCTGACAGTGAAAATGAATGGTTATATAAAGACATCTCACGAAGCTGTGAAGAAAACCTGTCATATACTTGGCTAGTCTAATGGCAGAGCTATTAGAAAATAACTGCTCTAAATCATGTACATTGGCCAGTTAGGCCGTCCAGAGGCATCCTTATATACAAAGGAATTCCAAACGAATATGGCTATGATCTTTCTGCTGGAAACAAAATCCTTGAACAAGTTCTCTTGTCCAGCTGGAGAGGAATTTGTAATTATGTGCCACATAAGTAGTCACACATGTTGATTTTGGAAATCTGCCTCCAATTAGCAGGTGTTTAATATTGCAAATGTATTTGCTCAGGTATCCACAGGTAGGAAAGCTTCCACTGTTACTCTCTATGAAAAGCAATTCTCATCCATAGGTTAGCAATGGAAAGTAAACTGAATTACAAACAGATGCTGAAAAGGAAGTCTTGAAGCTATCTGTGGCTTGTGAAGATTCTAAAAAACATGACTTATGTTGTGTGACTGAGGAAGCTGTGTTTATTTAGTCTTGAGGAGGCTCAGGAAGGTCTTCTCTACGTCATTCTCTACAACTCCCTGGGAGGAGGCTGTAGTGCTGTGGAGATTGGTCTTTGATGGGCCTGTGCTGACAGGAGCAGAGGAATTCTCTTTAAGCTAGGACAGGGGGGATTCAGATTAGATATTAGAAAACCTTTTCACTGTTAGGGTAGTTGGGCATTGGAATAGATTGCCAAGGGAGGTGGTGGAGTCACCATTCCTGAAGGTGTTTTGAGAATCATCTGGCTTTGGTACTGAGTGATGTGGTTTAGAGGTTACAGTGGTAATGCTGGGTTGAACTGCGTAGGCTGATGATCCTATGACTTTGATTCCGTTTCCAGTCTTTTTAATTAAAAAAAAAAGAAATTAAAAATTGTGCCAAAGGACAAAGGAAATTACAGGAAGCTATAGAGCTGGTCCCTGGTGATGTAATGTGAGAGCTACTCTGATCTAGGCAGACCACTGGCGGAACAGCAGGAGAGAACAGGGACGCTGTGGCTTAGTATTACATAGACAGAACTTTTGCTTCTTTGCCTCTCCCCAAGGCAGCATGGCGTGTTATATCATAGGCATTTTAAATTTACAGTGTTAGATACTAGATTGACAGTGCCAGGTGATCTAGTGGGGCATAGGTATGTGTGCTCTTCATCCATATTCCACCAGAGGAATAATGCAAACTGTATTAAGGAATATAATCTATGCTCTATGAACCATGCTTCAGTAGCTAAAACAGTCTATACAATTGCTGAAAATTGGGGGAAAAAAAAGGAGAAACACAACCACCAGAAATGCAACTTAATGTTTACTGTGTCATATCATATTGCTTCACTATTACATCATAAATCTGCAGTTTAGAACCAATCTGTAAAGTACTTCTGAGAAGAGGAAAGGGGAGAACATAACCTCAAAGTTACTTAATTTTAAGGACCAAATCAGTAATTGCTAACCACTGCATTTGCATTAATACTTGGGTGGAATAGTTTACAATCCATCCTTTGCATATGCTAATTATTTTAAATAACATTATTCATGAGAAAAATCTCACGACTCGCAAATAAATTAGCTACAGATAAAATCTTTTGATGTCTGTGATTTGCTTCATGGTGACTTGAGTCTTCGGTGGCTCATTTAGTTGTTTTTTTTCTAGGTTTTATCTGACAATACAGGTCAAACACCAAGATTAGTTTTAATTTTGAGTGTTCCATACCATTTCGTATACTGACTAGGCACAAGGTAATTGTGGACATGAACTAATGAAGAGAGATGATTGTAATAGAGGACAAGTTTGCAGTAAGCTAGATAAATGTGGAGAATAGGTACTTGTTCTTATTTCTGTGTTATAAATAAAAGCTATCTTCTGCACCCACAGTTGATCCAGTCTCCTTTTGCTGAGATCCTCCACATCATACCTGAAATTCATTCTATGTTAATCGTGTCAGTTGAGATTTGTTGGAAGTTTGATTTTTGTGAAAAGCAGATAAAACTTTATAGGTGACTTTCCACCGTCAGGCAGAGGTTTCAACAGAAAAAGCTCCATTCATCTGTTTTCATTCCCAAATCTCCTCAAGTAACTCTATTTGTAAGCTTTTCTTTAAGTGCAAGTCAACTGTGTGTGAAATCCTCTATAATATTGACAGCTATGACTTAGAGTTAAGTAAGTAAGTGTAGTATTGTGCATCTTCTCCATTTGCTAACCTGGCAGAGATCTTCTGCAACATCCAAAGAGGTTATTACCATGCAAACAATCTTCTGCTCATCTTGAAGCAGATGGATCCTGTCTTATTTAAATTGCCTCGCTTTCTGCAAATGACAGAGCCTTCATGTTTCCACATGTTGGATTGCTCCCGAAGGAGGGAGGCAAACAGGTTCTGTTGCTGTTGATGCTGGCACTGCTTCTGTTCCCCTTTTCATGGAATATAATAGCAGATATGTTGTGCTTGAAAGCATCAGGACCTGTCTCCTAGACACCCCTTTAAAAAGGAAGTGGTGTCTAGAAGAGAGTAACAAGTTTCAAATTATAGCAATTAACTTCATTTTAGAAAGTTGAAAGTACTGGATTTGCTTTACTAATGCAAGGAGCTGTTGTTAGGGAAACAGAAAATATTCTAGCACATCAATACTGTTATCAAGAATTTGTGTCCTTTCTGCACATGGGATAAGACATAATCTCCAGACAGAGGATTTATGTAAGGAGGTAAGCCAGGAGTTTTTAAGAACAGGTCACACAAACATCTGCTTGGAGTGTCCTCGCTATGCTCTTCATCTTGCCTCAAAGAAAGATGATGAACTAGGTAATCCCATTGGATGCCTTTGAACTTAGCACATCTTTGATTTTCACATCGATAGGTACTTCCCAGGAAACAGTTTCTTGTTTGAAAGAATAGCTTAATAAAACACAAAGGAAGGTGTTATCCCCTAAATCATAGATAGATTTGAAGGATGGATTGCTTCACTGGAAAAGATTTTTGGAATGTCTCCAGTTCTTTACTTTTGCCCATCACAGTATTGCTCTGCTAATTTGGACAAGTTGTTTTTAATATAATTTTGTTCTATGTGAACCTTAACGCAGTTGTTATCTCAGCCATGTGAGTGGTTGCTACATCAAAAAGAATAGCCTATTTCTTTATAGGTACCAGATGACAATGTCTTTTGGGACAGTCATAAATATTATCTTCAAAAAATCAGCAACAGTCTTGTTTGGTATACGAGTATTCTGTTTTGTTTCAGAAAGTTACACTTTCATAAAAGCCAGTTAGAAATTGATTTTAATAGTACTGGGAACTGTTTTTGGTTTGCTTTTAATCTCCTGAAATGAATGGAACCCTAATTCAGACTTTTCTTTTCCCTCATGTTGTAGGTCTATGATTTACTCATACAAGTTGGAAACAGAATATAGTTTTTAGTCTGACACCGTATTTTTTTAGGCAAGGACCAAAAGAAGTCTCTTGTTTATGAATCTTTAGGAAGACAGCATTTTTTTATTGTGTTTTATCTTGGTCATCATTTTATCATCTTATCAGTAACTCTACAGGTTTGATGGAAGTCAGGAGTTCTGATAATTATTCCACTATAACCTAATAACATCATTATTTTGAGATAGTTAGCTTCAATCTTTGTTTCAGAAGAGCAGTGCAACTGTGCTGGGAATTTTTCAGTCTCTCTATCATTCCTGTGTTTGAGTTGGCTCATTGGGAGGCTGACTTGGTGAACCTTGTGGATTTTTGGAGGATAATGGATTTTCTTTTAATTACTCTACTGAGGAACTGAGCTCTTCACCCAAACCTCCTTTTTGTTTTCCTGGGGTTTTCTTTTTCCCTTTTTTTTTTTTTTTGGTGGGTTTTTGGTTGGTTGGTTGGGTTGGTTTTGGTTTGGGGTTGTTTGGGGTTTTTTTTGTCCCTTTTAATTACTTTCCATTCCTGATGGAGATTTATGGATGCTAGGTCCACTACACAGTAGCTGTTCCTGAAAAGCATTGCTACACTTCTAGTTAGAACAAGTGATGCAGCTTAATACAAAGAAGGTGTCCCTGGAGGTTTTACCTCTGCCCAAGCTCTGCTTAAAAAGAAAAACAGGGTTAAAGTTAAGTATTATTTAAGCCACCTGTATCTTTTCTACGTTTCAGGCCATTTGTAAGCAGCCTGTAAGGAATGATTTCAGCAAACAGTGATTAGACTCTCCCAGTTGTCTTGCCATCAGTGTGGAAGAGGAATGATAGTGCCAGAGAGGAGGCACAGGCCACTGTAATTAAAATATTCAGGTATAATCTTTGTCAGTTGTCTTAGCCAGATTTATTGATGTTTACAGAGAGGAGTTTAAGACAACATAAAGCATGACACAGTCAGCAAGGGAAGAGTTCATGTGAGGTGATAAAAATAACTTACGGTACTTGGATTTCTCAAAACTTATCAGTGGTCAAGCTTAGCAATGAAACCTGAATTTCTTTATTTCCTTTGTGCTTGCTGTTGTTAGCATCCTTTGTGGCCCATCCTTTGGAAACAAATAAAGAAGTACAAGAGAACAACCTCTTCCTGCAGGGGTAGTGTATATTAATAGTTAAAAGCCATGATAGCAAATGGAAAAAAGTAAAAAGTTCCACCCGCTCTATAAAGACAATTCATATCTTGGTAGATCACATCATTCTCTCCTCAAACTAAAACTTTCCATGATATGTTATCTTGTTTCTGTCTGAAATAATTAATTATCTCTTGGAATTATGATTTGTATTGTGATATTTCATTCTTTCCCCTAATTTTTGTAATTATTAAATTCTTTAAAAATAGTTTTATCACTGAGCTGAGACTCCCAAAGGCATAATTTCATCAGTGCTGTGACAAGGGATAATAAAGCCAAAGCCTCAAGCCTATGTTTTCTCAGATATGGTACTACTCCAGAATATGCAAGATTTAAACTGGTATTACTGAGGTGAGAGGTTGGATATAATCTGTATGTTGGTTTCTCCTTATGCATCTCACCGTCTGCTTGTTTAATTTCATCCCTCTCGTGCTTGGTGCTCTGCCTCTGAGAAGCATTTAAAGATGGTACCCCCGTCTTTCTTCATTAGCATCTCAGGAGCTGCAAGTGCCAGGATAAAACAGGCATTGGGTGTGGTTCACTGGGAGCAGTGATGAGTGAGAGGGCAGGCACCCCAGAGCCCTGAGGATGTGCCTTGGCACACTGTCACTGCGGGTGCCATCTCGTGGCTGCACAAGCTTGTCATGGTTGCACATTTGTCTCTACCTTGGAATGGTCCATGCCCTTGGAAGGAATTCTTTTCTAACTTGATTGTTGCTGTGAAAACCATGGGTTCTGGAAGGCCTTGTTATACCTTTTCTTTCCATATGTATTTCATACAGTATTTGTAACCAAATGCTACTAGAGCAATTAGGATAATGCTTTCTCTTTTCGGACATCGATGGCTTGTCAATGCTTTATCTGAAGCAGATGATATCCTCACTCTATACCATTTTTCTAATGACAGACTGTAGCATCAAAAGCTTTTTTTTTCCTCTCCTTGTCCATTTCATATATTCCTGGACTTTGTCAATCGTAGCTTCTTTAGAAAGTTTGAACTGGTTTGGTTTGAGCTTCTTTTTAAACTGTTTTCCTTATGCTTTAGATTTGCCAAAAGCAAGTTACCGACTTGGAAACTTTGTGGTAAAATGGTCAGAATCCTACTACTCTTTGCCTTATATGTGCTTTGTGACCCACTAAGGATTTTATCCTTTGTTTTTATACTTCATGACTGTTGTCAGTTTATATCTCTGTGAGGCTCCACTGACACTTTAAGCCTGAGTCATAGCTGGAATCCCTGACTCCTCTGTGTTCTCTGGGGCTCTGTTTGAGTCATACAGTAAAGACTTTGTTCTGCTAGCAACACAGCTTTAGAAACAGAGAGCATTGCTGGCCTAGAAATGGCAGGAGCTTTTTCTCCTCAGAGGAATTGGTTTTGCCCTTGCTTGCCTCATGGTAAAAGCAAAGTTTGTGTAAAACTATTTGGTTTGGCAGAAGGTTATTTTTTAGGTTTTGGTTTTTTTTTTTTTTTCAGAAGTTAACAATTCTTTTGTTGAATTTCAATAAAATCTTTATAAATTTCATTTGCCAACAGAAAAAAATTTCAAACTGACACAGAACTGTCATCCTTTTTTTCTGAATAAGGGTAAAAATAGATCTATACTAATATATACTGTTTACAAGTCTTTTTGGTTCTATAGCATGTAAATAAACTAACAGGCAGATGAGCTTAGTTTTCTCAAATAGTCATCAATGTTTCAGAGTGATACATGAATAAATTATACCTAATTAATATCATATTTATGTTTATTAAGCATGTTACTTAATATTAAACATCCGACCTAAGAAATTTTAAATAACCATCTGTTTTCATACATTAAATCACAGTATTATTTCTGTAACTAATGCTATTTTGTTAGTCTCCCAGGCAAGATAATAAAACACAAAAATGAATATGACTACACATGAATCCATCACCAAAGAAAAACAAAATGCTAATGGGGAAATAGATAATTAATGAGTATTGTAAGTGATAGGCACTCAGCCTTTCAAAGGCTGAACAAACAGAAATTTAAGAACATACAGATATTGAGTTAAACTTGCCCCTGTTGGTAGATTGTCTGTTATGCCAAATATTTCCTATGTGGCTTTTTAATGATATATAAATGACATTCATTTCCCTGACAGGTTGTAAATTATCCTGCACATAGAATCACAGAATCATTTAGGTTGGAAAAGACTTCTCTGAGATCATTGAGTCCAACCATTAACCCAGCTCTGCCAAATCCACCACTAAACCATGTTCTCAAGTGCCACATCCACATACCTTTTAAATGTCTTCCAAGACTGTGGCCACTCCTAAACTTGACTGTTTTAATCATATTTATCTTGCACACTTTCTGTCCTGTTAAGTAGTTTAATTTGATTGATTTGTAGAGTTTTTGAATGGACTGGGTTATAGTCAAGATCCTCTTTACTCAGAATACCTAGGGACAGTCTCTGGGAGCAGAAAATACATTGGCATTGGAAGACTACGCTGAGAAAGTCTCATTCTCTGCATGCCCTTTGTTCATTTCACTCGCCAATTTCACTTCTCGATACAACCAGTATTAAGCAATATGTCAAGGAAACCTTTGATGTATATAAGCAATCCCTTTTATTTTTTTTTAATATTAAAAACACCTTTACATCTTGGATATAATCTAATCGATGTCAAGGTGTACAAGGCAGTTCAGTACCATTACTAGAGTTGTATTGAAGGCACACACCTCACTTATAAAAATATACAGCATGGGAAGTTCCAAAACCCTTAAGACTTTTGAAAAGGAACACAAAACTAAGCCTTTTTGACATCATTGCTGTGAACTCACTGGACTTCAGCAAACAGAATTTTACGCCATACCTTTTCTTTCCTGAGTAGAAAAAGGAGGAGGTACTTTAGTTAGAAAAAAACTAATTTAGAGTTGGAAACTGTTTGTTATATTACTTAGCACAATGGATCGCAACAGGTAAATCCTAGCTTGTAACACCTTAAAGACTTGTAACTTTTTTACCAAGTCTGTTATTCAACTACATCCTCAGGCGGGGAAAGTCATTGGATTTCTCTCCATCCCCTATTGATAAACCCATAAGATAACGAGGTAAAGCTGAAAAGACCTGTCAGCTCATATTGTTCATCTCTCCTCACATTCAATGCTCCCCCTTACTGTCTGCATTTTTAGCACTTTGCAAAGGCCAAGATTCACTGTCTCACTGAGCTCTGTTGAAAAAATATTGCAGAACCTAAAACATAGAATCAGTTGTGTGGCTGCGGTGCATAGTGGCAAGGGCTTGATTCTGACCTGCCTCTAGTTTAACAATGAACACCCTCTTTGAGGTGTTTTTTCTATCAGCCTTCATGCAAGGAGAGCCAGCTCAATGCAAATGTATCACTTTTTAAAATAAGATCAAACTGTATATAATTCAATAACATTGTTATATTTATTCATTCCAAAAATTGGTTTGAATGAGGCATCAGTAGGCAAGTGCTTCATGGTGTGCTTAGGTCTTCTCTTTACCTCTTGTCTCTTGAGATATTTTTCGTTTGTTTGTTTTTGTCTTGAGGAAGATGGATTTAAAGAAAAAATCAGTTGCAATTTTATTGATTATATACTAGAGGAATCCTGTGAAAATTAACAGATCATTTCTGCTTTTTAGTCAGGTTTCAGGACGCATTTTTCCTCATTATTCTGAGTAGCCAAAATCAGCAAGTCTTGTCACTGTTGCCATCATTATCATTATTATTTCACAGTAAAGATCACATTGAATAGCAGAATAAAAGGTCAACTATTTCATTTCCTCTACAGTTATGCTCCAAGTGCTTCCATAATTTTCCTTCAAAACAAAGTGGGTGTTAGTTTGAAACCTCCATGCTTTGCAGGTCATTCTGCATAAACACTAATCTTTGTTTCAGAAGAATGCTATTTATGTCTTGATGCTTTTACAGTAAGTTTAAATAAATAAACATTGCAAAATGCTTTTACATTGCCTATATCTGCAATAAAAAGTCAGATCTGGTAGGAGATGACCCACGTGAATACACAGATGGTTAGAGAAATTTGCTTCATGAAAACAAAGCAATGGATTCTCTCCTTCTTTGATATTGGGTAGATAACAAGTTGAAGATGTGGGGCTTATTTTGAATGTCAATGTACTTTCTGAGTAATCTGAGACTTAAACATGAGGTTAAATGAAATTATTCTAGCTGAGCTCTTCGGAAAAGTTAGATGCTCAGAGACCCAAAAAGGTCCAACAAGACTAAGAGGGAAAAAGAATTGAATAATGTCAATCTTGAAATCAGCTTGAGACAGTTTGAGAGACCCAAGCCATCTTTCTGCATTTAGATTTGATGTTGCAGGGCAGCCAGCAAGGCAGGGAGCTCTCCTTGCTTTGGCCACTCAGGGCCACTCCAGGATCTTACTGACAATAAGCACACCTGTGAGACATTTATTGCACACCAAGTCTTGCCTGGGATGTGGCACTGGAAGTTTGGTTACAGATTGATTGCTTCTGCTGTTCTGCACACACTGCTGCCGTTTCTTCAGTCTGCTGCAACCTCCCATTTCCTTCTTGCTTTTTAATGTCGACAACAAACCAATTAAATGATACTTAATAATACCTGTTTTGATCAAAATCAAAGGAGTTGCTCACACAATGCTGTGAATAGTACAGCCAGTTTGGGGATATTGCTATCCTTGACACTTAAATACTGCTCTTTTTTTTGAAGTTGGAGTATTTAAAATACCAATACAAGAATTAAAATGCAGAAAAGCTTTTAATTTCTATTTACCTTTTCCCCCTCTACAGACTGTCTCTACTAGGTTTGTAAAGGTCATACAGCTCATTTCACAGCAGGGTGAAGGAAAGGGAGTCATGTTGAAGGCGTTTGGATAGTATAGCACACAAAAGGGAATGAAGATGAATAGGGTGTTTGTAGTGGGCGGTGGATGTCATAGATTGCTCTGGTAATACCTTAGTGCTACTTTACTGAGAGCTTCAGTTAAATTTGGACAAAAGCAGGCCAAGCAATAAGGGAATATTAAACCAAAGAGGTCTAGAATATGGTACTCGTGTTGGTTATATAAAAGATGATGGGGTTCAATTACAGAGTTGGTGCTGTAGCTGACATTTTTTTTTATTTAACAGCTTATAAATACCCCTCAAAGTTTCCAAAAGGCAGAAGCACCATTTAAGTTTGTGATAAATGGAGAAAGTGTCAGAGTTTCATTAGGAGCCAATGTCAGGACATTTTTATTTCACTTTTAGAGAATACCCAGCACAACCACCTTGCAATGATAACCCTTGGTAAGAGAGCTGAGGCTTTCACAAATAACATTTGCCCACCTTTTGGAAGCATTGGAAGATTTGAAAATCTTCCACAAGACTTGCACCATACCATGGCTAGTCAACAAGTCCTAATTTCAAACTGTTTTGCTTTAATAATTCAAATTCAGGGGTTTGGTGTAGTAAGGGTAATAAAACCCATAATTTAAGTTATTATATAATGGGATTTCTCCCTTCATTTTTCCTTCACCAGTCCAGTGATTTGTTAGAAATGTGATTTGTCATGACACAACCTGATATCCCTGAAAAAAAAGTTAAAATCTTCAGCTAAAGCAACTGAGCAGATTTTTAACCTTGGAGTCTTTTTGCAAGTAAAAGACTGCAAAAATGAAAAAGAAAAAAAAAATAGGCCAGAACTTTATATGATCTTTTGCTGATTTAGATTGTTACAAAAAAAAGAACTTTTCCCCTTTTCTCCAATCCTTAAATTGCACAGATATGCGCGCAGTTTTAATGCTTAGACTGCAGTTTCCAAACAGTACCATTTCTTACATAGGGGCAAGACCCTCAGAGATGTTAAAAATTAGTTTGAGTTACACAGAAATGCATCTAAGGATCTATGTCAAGGTGCCTTGAAATACTGAAACCAAAACACCATCTGGTTCTATCAAAAACTAATGTGTTAGACAAGTCAAGCAGCTCTGAAAAATCAGGCCACTTAGTGCTCTATATGTAACATGCTGAGCAACTCCTGCCCTTCAGGAGCAAGCTGCTTTTAAAAAAACTTAAGTTTGAAATGTTGGACAAGATTAATTTTCTGCTACAATTAGTTTGAGGCCAAACAATAGAATGCAGCCTCAGATCCAGGCTTTAGCTGGATACTAAGGACATCCTTGCTTTGAAATGTAATATGCCTGAAGAAAGAGAGAGTCCCGCACTCTTTGTTCCTTATGAGAATTTAAATATTTAATGTGGGAGAATGTAGAATTACATTTTAAATCTATGTACTGAGTATGGCTATCTAAGCTGTTCTTATTACACATTTCTTTGCTAAAATTGTTCTTCAGAAATCCTTTTGATGATTTATTTCCCATGTCAACAGCCATTACAGGGAACATTACTGAAACATTTAATGTTATTGTCAATTTTTCATTAGACTTTATTATTTTAAATTGGTACACTGTTGCTAAACCTCCCCCCCCTACTTCATTAATCAAGGGTTCTAATGTAGTAAAACCACATAGTATAATTTCTGCTGAGCTGTTTGTTTGTTTGTCAGTGTTTTGTTTACATTTATCCTTATCCAAGGTCATAAATAATTAATGTTTCTCTCAGTAGGCCTTTGCAGCCTAGTCCTGAAATCCCTGAGGTCTGTGGTGAATGACTGTTGAGATCCTAAACCTGATACCACCCAGCCTACTGTTGAAAGATTTTATTTATACCATGATCATCATCAGCATCACTGTTCGTGCCTTTCAATGGGCCACAGGACTCATGTTTGCATACACCCTCTAAAACAAAGTCAGGGGGAAATGGAAACATCCTCTGCGGGCAGCCACCTGTCCTTTCATCAGACACATCACATTTCTGAGTTACGCTGATTTTTGTTCCTCCTTGTCTTGACTACAAAAGAAGACATTTGATATGAATCCAAACACAGAGATGGTGATTTTCAGCTGCGCTTAGTGCTTGTTTGTAGAGCTTGCAAAACAGCCGCTGTGTACACCCATCACTTTGGTACCCTTACCTGCTTGCCAGAAATAGCTGTTTCCCACCTCTTTGCTGGGAGCCCCAAAAACTTTTCAAACCATAATTCATTGAAGCCCTTCTAAAAGCTTGAAGAAGTAGGAGAAAGAAAAGAATGAGCTCCCACACACACAGCATGGCCTCTGGGATCAGCCAGATGTACACAAGATCATAGATATTTACTATTAGGAGCATTTCCTTGTTAGTTAAGAGTTCCTAATGCATAGAGCTAAAAATATAAGTTCCCTTTTTCTGGACACAAAAGTTTTGTGTGAGCCGCTCAGCACCTGCCACAAGCTGCACTCATCCCTATCATGTTCAGCTAAGCTTGAATATCTGCACAGAGGAATTATTGCAATTTCCTACTATTTAGGAAGAATTTTAGCTCCAGTAGCCCAGATTCAGATACAGGAGTGCACTAAGAGCTGGCAACAAGGGATATTCATAATGGTAATCAGTAGTGTTACTACTAATGTATGTACTAAACAGTAAAGACTTGCAAGTTCTTTTGGCATCTGAAACTGATATCATCTTATTTATCAATGGGATAAAGAAATCTCCAACCTCTTTTATGGCAAATTGCTCCCTCACAGTGCCCTACTTGTTCAAGTGCCATACCTTATGTATTAAAGTCATGCATTCAAGATGCCCACAAAAAAAACACCAAAAAAAAAAAAAACAAAAAAAAAACCCAGAAGACTCCTCTCAAAGTAAAAATCAGTTTCTAAAATGTCTCCTTTGAAGCAACTTTGTTTTCACCAGAAAGCTTACTGTAGTTTAACAAGTTAGAGCTTGTGGTCTGGCTTTTCTTCTTAGCCTTAAGAATTTTTTCCCATGCTTTCACTAATTCAGCTGCTGTCTCATACCATTGGGGAGCACTATTAAAAAGATGTGAGGATTATGCCAGGGTCCAGCATTCATTATGCTTGGTACAACTGGAACTCATCACAATTAATTAATACTACTAGAGCAGTAATCTGGTTCAATGTTCAAAGGTCAAACAAGCAGCATTCATCCCAGCAACAGCAGGTCAGCTCTGTATCTGGTGGTGGTGGTAACTTCCTCTCAAACCTGGGGAGAAAATAAAAAAAAAAGACCAAAATCTGTTATAGGTGATGACAGAAGCACCCCTTTTCAGAAGCACCCAGCATCAGTACTGGCTATAAAAACTCCTTTGCAAACACCAAGATGCTTGAAAAATGTGCTGATTATTAGAGCGTAATTTCTAATTACCACATAGCTGAGTGAAACATGTTTCAGATTCCAGCAGTAGACAGAAAATCTCCTAACACAGAATGAAAATAAAAAAATAAGTAAGGAATGCCTTGGAATTGCTGCTTAGGCAGATGGGTGAATAAATTCATCTCTACCTCTGGCACAGCACAGCTAAGCAGGAGCACTGTGACTGTTGCTGTGCACTGATCCCAAGTGGTGTGTTGAAAGTGAAACACAGATGAAAAGGAATGTGGGGTGGATAGAGAAGAAAAGAAGAGACAAATACCAAAGAACTTAGCTGGGAGGGACAGGAGGGCTTGACTAGAATTTTTCTCTGGCTGTCTTGTTTACTGAATGTAAATGCCTAAAGTTGTTCAAAGGAACTTTCCTCCTTTTCAAAGGATTTTAATGTATCTCACACGGTGCTTTAAAAAACCACCTTTGAACACAGTTTATTTTCTCTGTGTGTTTTAGGAGGTGATTGATGCTGCTTACCGGACTTCATTAACCTCCTCCCTACTTCTGCTTGTGTTTTGTTCAGTTTTATTATAAATGTCTGGACTTTAAGAAACTTGCTCCAGGTTATTTTGAAATGTTGCTCCCTGCCAACGGCACCTTCATTCTGTTGCCTCCAAGCAGGTTCATTAAAATCTCTGTGGAGTAGCATGCATTTTATTTGGCATTAACTCTAGCACAGCTCCTGAAACAGCAGTTTCTGATTGATCTTGAAAAGTACTTTGGTTTTGGCTTTCCTGCAAACCCCTCTGGTGCACCTTGTACCTTCTAACAGTGTACACCACAGACAGCTTTTCAAACAGTTTAAACCCTTGAAAAGCTATTGCTACTTTAAGCTTTAGTGAGTATGTTTTTTTCTTTCCCATTTCTTTTTTTTTTTCTTTAAAATCTGAGGATAGAATGGTATAAAAATCTAGTGAGCAGTCATTTTTTCCTCTGCTAGTCACCTCCTTTTACCACAACATCTATCCCATTCTTATAGCTGTAATACTTTTTCCTGCAAATTTACATGATTTGACAGTTATTTTCCTTTACACTATACCAGTTTTCATAATGTTTAAAATTCTGTGTTAATGTCCAGCATCTGATTAGTTAGAAATCAGAGAAAAATATCAGTTTACTCCATTTATACAAAGTATAATTGCAATTAGTTTCTCACCCACTCCTCCCCTGACATTGGAAATATGTTATAACAACTGCAAGTAAAATCTCTAAATCATTAGTATCTTCTTGTATTTGCAGGAAAATGATATTTCTATCTGGCATAAGTAAGTCTTAAATTATAGCTGTTTTCCAGCAATGAGATGCTTCATCTCTTTTATGGCTTTCTCTCAAGTATGTGAAGTACTGCTTGGTTCTGTATTCTTTCTACTGATGAAGTCAGAGTTTTTCAGAAAACCTAATTACTGCTTTGGTAATGTCTCCTCCAAGTGACATGGCATTATTGGAAAACTCCTTCTTTATTCTGGCCACTCTCATTCTGGTTATTAATTACAGCAATTTCTAAAATCCTTATTCTGGGCTAGGATTAAATTGTACTATGCTTGTACAAGTATTTACAAAACAAGAAATTCCTGCCTGAATGGCTCCTGATCTAACATTAAGCAGAGGGCAGCAAAGAAATATTTGCAGAGTCAGGCAAACAAAGACAATATTGACTGGTTTGGAAGAAAGATGTCTCAGTACAATGAAGCTTACAGAGCTTCAACCCTTTAAGGATCTTAAAGTTTATAAAAGTGGCCTTAAAGGGCTTTTGAAGGCATAAAAGAGGGTGAAAAAGTTTTTAGGAAGGATCTGTGCTTTAGTGTGACCCTCCTCCAGTAGAATAAGGAGGTGACTGAAACTTTCAGACAGATAAAAATGTTCATGTGAACACACAGGTATACTTTACCAGATTATCTGTCTGAAACTACAAGGACTTTGCATCTGCATTTGTGTTTGTTTCTACATGGAAGGGCATTAAAAGTTAGACTTCATTGCTTAGTGTATATATACTGTGTTTTTATCTGTTAGGGAATCCACTCTGTCTACCTATGTTTTCCATCTAGTAGATGTCCACTTTGAAGAACTCAGATGAAAATATTTTCATTTGGCCTTCTCTCAGTAATTTCCACAGACAAATAGGAGTTAATGTAAAATACTTTCTGCTGCCCAGGATTTTTCTGTGTTCATTTACACTACAGGACTTTTAATATAAGATAGCCTCAAACCAACCTTTATAATAACATTACCCTCCTTTTTTTGCCTTTGATGTCACACTAAGACATTCACCATGTTTTTGAGTAGGAGTATGGTATAGTATCAGTTTTAAAAATTGTTTGATGTTGCATTTGCAGTGCCTCCTTTTCTGCCACTTTGGAACGGCACTCAGCTTTCAGCAACAAGGGAATTAATTCCCATCTTTCATTTCCAATACCCATGTTTAAATTTTTCAGACTGTCATGTGTTAGTGCTCTATTTTGCTTCAGAGTTCTGCATTCTATAAGTTTTTAAGCTGTGAAACTCAATACTAATGTTCTCAAAGACCATCTTACTGCCGGTCTCTTTCCCCTTTTCTGTTTCCTTTGCATCTTTCCACTTGTCTTGGCTATTTTTGAGCCTCTTTCTCTGAGTATGAATGTGGGATCATACAGAGAAGCATTATGAGCCCCAAGCAGCCCCAGTGAGGTCACTAAGGATCCTGCAGACTGCCAAGCAGGGTGTTCCAAGACTGGCTGAGCTCAGGCCCTCTTCCCCGTGGCTATAAAGTAGTTATGTACTTCAATTTCACCAGGTCTCCGATAGCATTAAGAATTATTGTTATTCTCTGAAACTATGTCCTCACTTAAGACTCTTTCCAGCCTCCTCTCCTTCTCCTTCTATGCCTTAAAGGCCTTCCCTTTGCAATTTCCCTGCATGCTCTGCTTCCCTATCAGCTGCACACTGGCTGCTGTTTTCCGGGACTGCACAGCCCTGCTGTGAGGCCATCCCTGTCCCCACAGAGCACGTTTGTGAGCACATTGTCACAGTTTAGGTGTACTCATGCACATGAAAGTAGGGTTGCCTTATCTTTGTTTTCTGATGGTGCTTGTTTTAACACTGGATTGCTCTCTCTTGCTCTGCTTCTGCATTTCTTTACTTTTCTGTGATGTTGCTTTTGACTAAAATAAAGCTTTTCTAAGTTCTGAAAGAGCAGAAACATTACAACACAAAGGAAGCTAAGATAACATAATTAATCGTTTCAAAAGTCTTATTTGTGTGATTGAACAATTGATGTTCAAAGGCTGTCCATATCAGTGCTACATAATGCCATTTATGTTTGTTATTTTTTACCCTTTTATAACAGAAACTTTGGGCTTTACCTACTGTATATCTACACATAAATGCACATACCATGCATAATAATGTAAGCACATACAGTGATCTTTAAAAAAAATATATGTGTATCAGATGCTGAAAATCCAACCAAGATACACTTGCAACTCACAAAAAGAGGAGCTCATATTCCAACTCTCTTTACAGGCTCTTCAGAGTGTAATAGTATTAGAGTTGAAGGAACATCTTTTTTTAATCAATAACTTGATGTAGACTAGCAATTGAAACCGAAAAGACAGAATAAATTCTTATTCCTCCAATTGCTTCTCATGATAAAAAGACAAACAATGCTCATTCATGGAATTACCTTATTTAAGGAGAAGAGTTTTACACATTCAGGCAAAACATGCAGAATTAGGAAAGTGCAATAAAGCTTAAAGGAAGTTAAGAAACTTTTTTTTTTTGTTATTTGTGGTTCAGCATACCCTTCTTTCTGTAAAAGAGCCTTATTCAGTTGCCTTTACTGTGACACAGTAAAGAACTGCTCTCCATCCCACTGCAGGGGGGCTACAAGTGGTGGCAATTCATTTTCAAGATGAGCAGAGCAATGGAAGGAAACTGGAAAGAAGGTGAAACCCCTCCTGCTTTGGTCTTGGTGTAACATAGTCTCTTGTGGCAAAATATCTGATAAACACAAAAGAAAGCAAAATAACACACAAGTCTTAAACTTGTTTCATTGTCTGTGATATGCACCTAGCTCTATAATCCCCATTTCTGAGCAGATGTTCCCAAAAACCCATTGCTGATTCTGAATGTCAGCATATTTATCCATTCTAGCATATATATGAAGTATGAAAACAGAGATGAAGATGGTTATGGATTTTTACAGAACACTATGACTTTTTGGCAGCAGCATTTGCACATACTATTGAAATTAGAAAATCAAATTTTAACCTCTAATGTCTATTTAAATATAGTTATCACACAAGTAAACAACTGTGCTTATTATAAGATCCAGAATTTAATAATAATAATAATTAAAAAAGAAAATCTAATTTCAAGTTCACCCTTCCCAAGTGCTCCTCTGAGATGACGTCTCATGGCTCCCAGCAAAGGAAGGGGGACTCAGAGCTTCTCATCTTCATGAATCAGGCCCTATGAGAACAATATGTTTGTTCTTTAACATTTTTCAGTAGTATTTAATACTCAGGAAATGCAGATTCCCAGCTGTTACACATCATCTCACAGCAATAACACACTGTGATAGTTAAATCTTACAATTATTTTTGTGTAAGTGATATTCAATATAGTTGAAAGTTGTCAGTAAATAAATATTTGAGTGTTTGGCTTAACTTTTATTTATTGGTACATCTACCTGGGAACTTGGTAATAGTGATCAATATGTCAGAAAATTAAGCGAGGAGAAGTGATTGGAAATGAGCTGCCTACATGTTTGTGCAAGTAAGTATGCATGGTCTATTCTGCTCTGGTTGAGCTGTAATAGGAAACTGGGAGGCAGCCCCAACTTGGGAAGAAGCTGAGGGAGCTGCCTGAACCTGGCAATGGTACAATCCCCTATGGTCTTGCCTGAGCTGAGTAAGGCTGAACTGTGATGAATCCTTGCTTTGCCTTTGCTGATTTTCTTCTTTTTTTTCTTTTCCTGTTTGTGTAATCTACTCTGGGACGTGTGCATGTGGGCCTTTAGGGTTTTGTTTTTGGTTTTTTTAAAAGTTTCATCCTAAGTGGACATAGAGGGGCAAGAAAGCCTATTCCAGTTGGCAGTGCATAGGCACAAAGCATTTTTTATTTTTTTTCCTCCTCTGTACCTGCCAAAGAGACACAAACCCCAGAGCAGCTACAAATGCAGTTGTCTGTCCCCATAAATGCAGCGAGCTCCTAACAGGACAATCGCTGAATGCAGAGGGAGGCACGGGAAGTGCTGGACAGCCAGGCTTTCCTCAAGCAGCACTCAGGGCTTCAGCCAGGCTGAACCAAGCACTCCCCTCTGCAGACTCAGAGCATGCCGTTTGGGGAGGATGTTTTCAGATGATGGTATTGCACAGTATTTAAAGGGAAAGAGTAAGAATCCCATGAAGGTTGGCACTCCATCTGGACCAGGAAAAGTGGATTGCTTAGCAACGAGTACTTACTGTTCTTCTCAATTATTTCTTTCTGTTGCTAGTATATCTCCAAACAAGTCTGTCTGGATTTTTTTTTAACCCATTTAAAATGCAAACAAACAAATGAGAAAAACTCCAAAACTTGGAGATGCCTTGTAACAGAATGTGTTTTAATTCCTATGGGCAGATGCCCAAAATCAAGATCAGTCTTGCATTACCCTCATGCACTACCATATGTAAAGACAGACTACCATATAAAAAGACAAACGTTTCAGTAAGGTCCTGCTATCCACGTATATCTGAAAACTGGTTCTCCTTGTTCACTGGATGTGATTTTACATCTCCTAAAATAATCAATGTATTTGAGTTAGGCAGCTCCTTCGTTTTCTATACAAAATAAGTATTTTTCTTCCTATTTGGATTTCTAATGTCTGCAGTATTTGAACTTAGGAAACATAAAGGATGAATGCACACAAATGTAAATAAACATATCTCCATGTATAGTTCTGCAAAGCTGTTGCTGTGTCCCCCTTTATGTGAGAACAGCAAATCATTTTGAAAATATTTATTCAGCTCCTTCTCTTATCGGATAATCAAGAATCATCATACATAGGTGGTAAGGTGAAGAATCAACAACTTCTTAAAACTATATAGTAGTACAGGAAAACCTACTTTATGACTCCTGAGTTTGATACAGATCTTTTGCTCCTTGACAACAGTTATTTTGCACAGCTGGCTTGTAGGAATTGGTTGGCTCTTATACCGTGAATAGGGATTTCTTTTTTTTTTTTTTTGGCTAGGAAAGCTATTATGGGGAGATAAATTGGTGTAAAATCATAAAAGTATAAAAAATTTCTAGAAGCTGTAGGTTATTTTCTGCATTTCCAAGGAATTTATAAATCCTATTTACTATATAGTGGGAATGTTCACAGATTATTGGAAGCATTTTTCACTTCCCTTGATAGAGTACAGGGTGAGGATATGCTGTGCATGAAGCACCCCCCCTCACACTCTGCATTCTTCTGGAAAAACCCCTCATGCTTAAGCCTTTATGAAAATATTTATCTTTAGCACACATTTCAGAATGTCTGATTAATATTTGAACTACACTCACTGGAAGTGAACCTGGCTTTTCTCTCAGAGTTTGCAGCGAATCAACAGGAATAAGGGTTTGACTCAATGATCAATTCTTGTATTCATTATCAAGAAAATAAAATTATTACAAAATGAGCCCTTCCCCTCTTAGCATTATCGTCTTTTTTTTTTTTAACATGCAAGACAGCTATTCCAGGACAGACATAAAATTAGTTTTGCTCAATGGATTTCTTGTCATGCATGTGCAAAAAGCTTAATTTGCCTCCAATTTAAATTTTTGTTTTCCTCTGGTGACTCATTTTGCTGCATCTGTGTTTATTCTATAACCTGTGGATAAGGCATGTTTTCCTAGCTGAGAGCTGGCTGGGCTTTTGCTGATGTCTGCCATGTGTTGGTTTAGTCTTGCATGCAATTCTCTCTTGATTTCTCTAAAGCTCTCACAGTCAGCATTTTCCCAAGGTGCTCCACACAGGTCTTCTGGGAAACCCTTCAGGTAAAGTTCATCTTCTTACTTATGTAAGAGAGCTCTTTGTTCTTTGCAACAAAGTTTATTTCCCTCCTATAAATATGCATATTTCACTAGTCTGTGATAGATGATTTATTATTGTAGTAAACCTCTTGCTTTATAGATTCTGTTCTGACCACAGAAATTTGATCTGTTTGGGTTTTCTTGCATTTTGCACTTATTTTTTGATATCATTTAATTCTGTGTCTTTTCAGTGAGTTGCAGCTTGTGTCACTGTGCTTTGTGGATGACAGGAAGAGACTTACACACCAGATAGACTAAGGACAAGAAAGAGGTCAAGTAACTATTTTCCAAAATAATCTTTTAGTCAATAGTGTGGGTTTGGGAGTTGCTTTTTAACTATGAGAGACTAAACTTTGTTCAAGTACTCCTTTCAGTATGTTTGCCTTCTACTTACAGTATAAGCCTTGCCTGTATATTTAATCTGTTCTTATTATTACTGTAGAAATGGTCACATAGGTGCTTGGATATATTTTAGGCTTTCAGTGATATCCTCTCAGTCCCTCCCTAAGTACCCCCTTGTCTAAGTGGCTGATTTTTTTCTGAGAAGGTGGATTCCTTTTAGAAACTAATGAAAGCTTTACCCAACCAAACACTGAAATTGACCCACTGTCTTGCAATGGTTTAGATCAAGCTGTAAACAACTACGTCAGGCTTCATATTGTTGATATCTAGATCTGTGGTTTTCACTGTTAAGTTGCTTTTGGGTGGCAATTAGCAGAGTGCTAACCTGTGTTATGTCAGGAAGTGTATTTGTGGTGTTTAAGATAAAACCGTTCTTGTATCAATTACCAAATGATTTGTGGGACGTAAAATTCTTTAACTTTTAGCATTTGCTTAGGAACAATTGGTATGTTTCTGTCCTCTAGGAATAGGCAGGATTATCCTGAAAATTATTTTGATATCTTTCATAAAAATGAATACTGTTTTTTAAAAAAATTCTACCTTCCTTTAATGTGGCAGTTTGTGTCATTCGGAATATTTTTTTCTACTCAGCAGGATATCACCCAATGTTACAAACTTAATGTCATGGTAGACTTCTTTACTTACCTCTTCTTACTTAGCACTTGCTACTTTATGAGGGCCTGCTTGTGGCTTTGTCTCTTCCTTTGTTACTGAAGTGCTTTAGCACGAAGTGTTTGTGTGCGTAAATAGCAACTCACTCCACGCTGTTATAACTCAATGGGATGATAGGGATGATGGATTGCTTGCTGAAATGAAACACCAGCTTTATTTATAACCTCCCCTTCAAAGCTTCTGATTAAGATACTTCAGTACAAATCCATTTCTTCAGAGCCTTTACATTCCTCTATTTAAAACTGTTTTGATAATGATGTGTGCAATAAGAACTTGTGTCAGTGCTGATGCAAATCTTTGGTTTAAAGGACTGCATGTATGCATGGACTCCTTAAGCAGGCATGGATCACATACGTTTTTGGAACAACAGGAATGCTCTCTGTCTTCTTCACTGCAGTGTGCATATGAAATATTGTTTGGCGATCCAAAGCACCTCTGGCTCTCCATGGCTGCAGTAGAGTGACTGTGGCTGCAATGCAGCCAGACAGTTCTCAGTGGGTTTATGAATGTATCATCCCTCTCCCATGACAACGTGCACAGATCCCATTTCTGCTGTACATTTACTACTTCTAACAACTGAATGAGTTCTTAAATGATAGCAGCTACTTTAAAATGCCTGCTGTTTAAAATGCCTCCCACCAAATTGCTTGTCTGTCACTGTAAAAAAAAAAAAAGCAGTTACTTCAGCTACTATCAAACCCTTTCCACATACAAAGACTGCTTCTCTCCCAGTCTGCATATTCTTCTACAGTGCACGGACCCAGTAAGGCAGGCTAATTCAAAAATGAGAGGAAAAGGCAATTCTGGTTACTCTTTTCTTTTACCTTTTCAATTCAGACTTTCTCATAGGCTTTTGGGCTGGAAACAAATACGATTAGGTGGATTGTACTGCATACAGCATCAAGTCTGAGTATTGCTGATAGAGATATAGCTTAAAAAGGTCATCAGCTACCACTGGGTAAAAGACTGACCATTGTGGCTGGAGTTTATTCTTGCCATCTGATTCTACTGAAGAGAAACTTCTGTGTTGAAAGCAGGCATAGGATCTAATAGAGATTTACTGTTAAACTATTTTCATTTGGTAATAAAATCTTGAGGACACTGTTAAACTTTGCTATGTGGTAGGACATCAACTGTTAGGTAGAGCCTAAGCAACTGGAATCAAACCTAATTTTCTGAGTCTTTCTGTAGCTCTTTTTACTGTCAGAGCTGTCAATGATGAGTTTTTCTCATAGACCTTGCCAAGTAACTGATCAGAAAAGATCACGTGTGAACCCTGAATCTGGTCCTGAAGGGTGGCAGAGAGATGGAGTAAAATGCAAAATATTCATGTGCTTGGCATCTAAATCCAGGTTGTGTTTCCTGCCAAAGGTATAGCTACAGCTGCTGGCTTAGCTTGGTAAGTGTAAAGATAAGACAGGTCAAGAACAAAGGAAAGTGTCAGTGCCAAATAGGTCTCACAAAATAATTTGCTTTACAGCATCTCAATATTTTTGCATTTTTACAGCAAAGATATGAGAGATATTCGGATTAATTATATTTTATAATATATTCCTTTAAAGATACTTTCCTGTAGTTGATAAAGGATTGGGTCAGATTTGGTTTATACACTATATTCTCCCTATTGAATTAGGGAGACTTGAGATGTAGAAAAAAACCCCAAACCTCTAAACCTGAGCCCTAGTGAATTCTCCTATTTCTGTCTACAGGTCATATCCTGGGGTTGTCATAATCTGTAATACAAAGCCTTTCAGATTTGTACAGCTTGGCCACAGCAGGCAGTTCATAACCTGAAAGGCAAGGATATTCCCAGTGAGAGCTGTGTAGCTGTGCAGTGAAACTCTCTCAAGTTTCTAGAGATGCACTCACATGTTGCTGCATTTAAACTCATATTTTGCTACTGTTCCTGGAATAAATAGAATGATTTTGCAGAGACTATACATTAGGAGATAATCCTTTACTTGAAGGGAAAGCAAGCTAGGTTTCTACAGAACAGAGTCCCCAAAGAATGCCCCAAGAAAAGCAATGACAAATGCTTCTGGCATGAAAACTGAGGACACACACCATTTGAGAAGGGTAAACCTGCAGGTTTTTTTCCTCTCAGCCTTGCCTGAAGTATGAAGATGATCTGTAAAGTGACTCTTGCCTATACGGAGATGTGAAGACCCCTACAAATGTTTGGAAACTGAGAACATCTGACACCTGCAATGTGAAACAGCACCCAGAAAAAGAAACTTTTAAATTTGAAGGTGCTGAACAATACTTGCTTGGAAAAGTGCCTTTTTTTCAACATGAGAAATATTATGTGCAGTTTTGAAAACACCATAAGTTTGGAAAGCAGTTAATTATCAGTAACTATTTCAGGCAGAGGTTGGTTCAACATAGTGAAAAACATTCAGGTGCATTTTTCTAGAGTTTTAAACAGTCTCAGCAATCTAAATAACTTATAAAGCAATGGAGAAAAATATCTAGTCTTTATGTTTCGCAGATGTCATGAACTGTTGCAACCGGCGGGTTTAAGTAGCCTTGCCAGCAGCTGGAATTCATGAAAACCCTGATTTTGGGATCAACACACACACCACAACTCCACTCAACCCTCCCCATAAATTTAAAATATTGCTCTATGGCTGCAGCAGCCCTAGTATGGACGATATGATGCAAACCATTGGTAAGACAAAATCTCTATCATTTATAGGCAGGAAAAATAGCAAGTTTTGATAAATAAGCATTGACTGAGGACCTTTTTAAGGCTGGGATCTAAACTCTAGAGTTGTAAATTTGAATCTCCTGTGCAGATTAGTGCCTACACCCCTTTTCAGAAGAGAGCAAACTCAGGTGATGTGTTGCATATATTTGAAGCCCTCAACTACTTAAGTTATTTGGTGGGAGCTGCTCCAAAAGCTACAGGAATTTCAGAGACTTGCTATAAAATAATCAAAGGTAGAGTTGATTAAAGTTAAGTGAAATGCTGATCGGACTCATGATAACTGCTCAAAGAAAGCATAAGTAGCAGTGGGAAGGGGATGGAGAATGCGAGGAAATATCTGGACTCCTTTCTTCTTTATTTCTGTGGCTTTTGACTGTAAGTAGCCTTCACATTATTGGATGAATTTCATTAATTTTAACTCTCTTCTTAGGAGGTCAAAACATTTTTTCTATTCCCAATGAAAAGCCTTTCAAGGATCTCATAACTAGATGCTGAGTAATCAGGTCACAGGCATTTGTGTGTATGCCTAGAAAACAAATCATGATGTTGAGGTGACTACTGAAAATGTTGATATTTGGCAGGATTGGGGTAGTTTTGAGCTGTTTGTCTCTATCTGCTTAACTTCAAAAGGTTAAGCTGAATTAATTTTGGCTTCTTGCAGTGCTGCTGAGGCTACAACCATGGTCCCCACCGAGGTATTAATACTGCTGTAAAGATTAGACTTCATAGTCTGTCTGTACTTTTTTGCAACTGATTCCTTTTAAGAATTTCTTTGGAAAATGCTATTTGTGTTGTTTTGACATAATTTCAATTTTATATAGGTATTTACATGTTTTTTACAATGCGTCAACATACCTAAAACCAACAACCCACAAAACCTCAGGAAAGTAGGAGGAAAGCTTTCGACGTTCCTTTATAACTCTGAGATAAATTGGTGTATCAGGAGTGTATGTATCAGGAGTGTACACTTTCTTTGTTTTTGATGGCCCCCGTGCACCAAGTTAAGATAGAACATAGAGATAATTCTATGCAAATTATCAGTAACACTTGAAATTTAGAGAAATGAGACAAAATGTTAGACACAATGTAATTTTTCTATCTCAACATTAGGAAAAAAACTAGAGTAAAAAGAAAATACTGCAAAACTTGCAGTGGCATTTAGGATTTATAGCAAGCAGGTGACAATGTAACAATTTAGGGGGAACAATATGGATTATGGGATAACTAGATTATGGTCCTAGCTGAAACCTATGAGACACATCTATCATCAAGAATGATTAGTATAGCTTTTCTGTTTTAATTATGACTGTTCTATTAGTAAATAGTATAAAATACCTTTTAACAGGACATGCTGTCTGCTTTCAGACACAATGTCGCTTTCTCAGTTTTGTTCATTTGATTTATGTTAAGTTTGCAGAAAGACATTAGTATGCTGGTCCCAACACAAGAATTTGGTACCAAATATCTGCTGTGACACTTTTCAGTACATCTGTAGTCATTTGGGAGCTAGAGACAGGATAAAGGTTTGCAAAGAAAGTAAGGACCCAATAGTAACACAAGAAGCTGCTGGCAGTATCTTTATTTCCCGATAAGGTACATCTGTCTTCCTTCTCTATCTTTGTACCCTTCCTTGGCCTCTCTACTTCTTATGAATAAAATGAAGGCTAATGGTCCTCTGATAAAAGAAGCTAAAGGCTTATCAGAAGTAGCTGCATGCATTTAAGATAGTCTCCTTACTCTACAATAACTCTAAAAAGCCTCTAGCCGTTGTAGCTTCTTCTGGAGGTGCAGATTTGTTTGTGGTGGCTCTGACCATTCTGGTTGCACATGCTTTTACTTTAGAAAGAATGAATTTGCTGAAAATGTGTTGTAATTTACTTTTGCTGTAGCAATATCCTGTTCTTCTCAAAATTTTCAAACAGCATTTCAGCAAGAAAAGGGTATGTATCAGCAATGGGGTTAATGTGGTATTTGGATGCTGCAGAGTGAGTTGTTTTCTAGCCCTTTAACCATTTCTCCATTTAAAAAAAGCAATTTTAAAAAGCTGGTAACTTTTATTTATTAATTTATCAATATATAGTATGATGGGGAAGCTCAAAGAAAAATGGCTTCCAGATTGTTACATCCTGTCACCCAGTAGAGATAGGTGTTGTGGATTAGCAAGACATACACTCTATTTTTTTTATTTGTCCCCTTTTTTAAAATAGAAATTACTAAGTGCATATAGCTAATATCATGAAATAATGCTCTCTCAGTATTTCCTGATGAAATGATCTATTTTGATCAGTATGATGAACTGATCTATTTTGATTAGCAGTTGCTGATCCAGCTGGGATGAGACTTCAGCTCAAGCAAATCTAAATCAAGCAAGTGCCTGTGATGATGATGGCCCCTGGCCTGTCTAAACTACTTCTCTCTCTGCTGCTGCGTGTAAACGTACTGTGACAATACCAGATTGAGGCAATTGCTTGCAATGGATTGCTGAGGAGCTGTGAATTGTTTTATATCTAGAGCTCTGTATCTTTTAAAATCAGGTTGCTTAGTATGTGGTGAAAGAAATACTTAAGTGGGTCTATTTTCCAGAGTATCTATTATTACGAAGCAAAATTTAAAACCAAGGAGGTATGAGGGACTAATACCTTCCAGAAGCCTGAAGGCATGAGACAAAATAAAAAAAAAATGAGCTTTTCTACTCAGTTCATTATAACACAGTGGGAGATCAGTATCAGGGAAGTTTAAACGTGGAGGATAATAGAAGCATTACGCAAAGTTTTGGAGAAGAAAATAATTTCCACTGCCCTCTGCTGACTGCAGGCTGTGCAGTGATGCAGCTCAGCTCAGCCGTGCGTAGCTGTGAGAGCTTTCCTCAGAGCCCTGCACTGAGCAGTAGGTGCGAGTCGCGTTGTGAACGGAACTGTGAGTGAGTCATACTTGGAGGATAACTTTTTGCTGCAGGTGCTGCTATAATATATAATATCTAAAAGCTTTTTTCTTTATGCTCACCTGCAGTGAGCCATGATATATTGGCAGATGTGAAAAGCTTCTTCAAGTCCATTTTGACTGCCCGGTTGCACACACTACTTAATTTTGGTGTGATGTCTTTGCCCTTCCACTGCTTGAAACTGTGAATTTTGGGCTCCTAGAGAGGTATGAAACACTGCTCTGGACTATTTTGTGTTGTGTTGCACAATGTCAGTTTTATCCCAGTCATTGAAGAAAAGATGAAAACAAAATAAAAACAAACAAACCCCCCAAAACAAAGAAAAACATACACAGAGGAAAGGTTTATCCTGTCTTTACTAGACGAGCATGAAAAGACTTGAGAGGGCAAATAGGCTTTAGTATTACAACACCTCCAAGCATTCTCTTAACCTCTGATGGTTTTGAGGTCAAAACAGTCTTTGGGGGCTATCTTAGAATGAAGAGGCTGCAACTTTCCTTTATGGTCAATGTTATCATTAAATAGGCTTAAGACAGTGCGAGAGCAGCACAACTCCAGCTTGCTTACTGTGCTGTGGGTTACTTGGGAGCCTCGATTTACCCATCTAAAGGTTAAATCATTTATTTCCCTGTAACTGTTTGTAGACTGGATCCAGTACCAGGCTGGGACAGTGCTAGTGAAGCAGAAGGTTGGGGCTGGTTCAAGTACTACAAATCAGAGCAAGAAAATAGGGTAATTTTGAGTATTATAAGAATTATGTCCCTATATAGTATTTCTAAGAATTGATTATAACCTTTCTAATGTTATTCTGGTCTTTTTTTCCTTCAACATCTCTAACATCTCTGTGCTTCAGTATTCCAATATTCTCCCTCAGCTTCTGTAGTATCTTGATGCTCTGACTTAAACTGGAAATGTCAATGTGCTAGTTTCCTGTACTATTTCCTGTATTAGTTTCTCTGAAGCAATTTCTTTGGATGTTATGTGCAGGCATTGATGTGGTCAAGCAACAGACACCTTCTACATTTTCTAAACATAAAGGAAGGCAGCACTTCAAGGCTAGGCTACTATTACAGGGCAAGTAATTACTCTGGGTCAGTAGATGTATTTCAGTAAATACCACTTGGTTAGATCAGGTCCCAGAAAGAGATTAAAAAGAGCAAGACACTTTCCAGGTAATTCTTTTATCTCCTCCTGGGCTCTCTGCAATGTGGCTGTATGTTGCTTTGTAGGCTTAGGGTAGCTGAAGTGAAACTACATGGATGAATAATGGGTGGGCATGGTCAGGTCTGAAGATCTCGAGGGTGTGTTAGATATGCTTAGATACCATGAGGAAAGCAAAATGTCAGGCAGAGTCTCAATTTTGTAAATAAATATTTCCATCAAGCTACTGTAACTTGTGGGTGTGCTTCCATTCAGAGTTCTTCCAGGGCACAGCTTCCTCTTTCACGTTTGGTATCACAAGTGGTCTTCAGGGTTTCTTGGATGCTGCTGCAGTGCAACCTGTCCTGTTGGCAGCCAGAGCTGCCTCTGAATTCTGCATCTTTCTCTCCTGTAGATTTGAAGTACTCTTGGCACTTTAACATGAACACGTGGGACCTGCTGCAAGAAAGCATGTGCCCCTGATCTGCTGATTTCAGATGCCTGTGCATCCAAGAAAGGGTTTGGAAGGTTATGTGCCTGCACAGTGTGAATGCACCTGAGGGTCAGGACATGGATAATGTAGGTACTTAGCTTATCACACCTGGGGCGTCCAGTATGCTCAGTTCACTGGCTGAAGGCGTAGTTGGATCTGAAATGGTTGTCTAGCCTCTGCATCCTTAAATCAGGTCAGTGATCACAGTTAAATGTAGCTTGGAGGAAGGCAGCATATGAAAGTCTGTCTTTTTCTTTAGCAAGAAACTTGATAGTAAGAGCTGTGCCAACATTATAACCTGTACAGTTCTAAATGCTTCCATAGATGGAGCACTTGCAAAATTCCAATTATCACTAGTTATAAAAGATGACCTTGTAAAGGAAGGTAAACCCTAAGAATGCACTTGTAAAATGATGTTTGGTTGACCTATCCCAGGAGGTGAAAAAAACCTCACTATGGTTGTCTTGTGTGTTAATAACACCGTTCAATCGGTTCCAGCATGTTGTACAATGAGATAAACCAACTGCTGCTTTTTCTTGAAAGAAAACCC
The DNA here is from genome assembly GCA_013400175.1 of Phainopepla nitens. Classification (NCBI taxonomy): domain Eukaryota; kingdom Metazoa; phylum Chordata; class Aves; order Passeriformes; family Bombycillidae; genus Phainopepla; species Phainopepla nitens. The sequence continues at coordinate 112,065 of VXBQ01000259.1, read as the reverse complement.
CTTTAGAGAAAGTTGCATGGGATTTTACCAAATTTGACTTCTGCTTGTCTGTTACACTCATTTGATGCACAATTTTTTCAGAAATCTTATGATTGCAGAATGAACCCCAAACCATTAGATATGACTGCCTGTATATTACTGGCTGCTCCTTTGTTTTACTCTTGCACCTTTAATTCCTGGAATTTGGACTTGGCAGTACCTTTCAGGACCAATGGGTACAGAACTGCATTTTAAGGCTATTGTTTCATTTGGCAATTAAATATTTACAATGGTAGTAAGGGAATTTTATTCTGCAAACAGACTTGGTGATCGCCATTGGCTTTGATAAAAACATACCCCAGATATATCTGTCTATTGACTGAGTTAATTAGCTATAAACTGACTTAGAAATAGACAGTTGATAGTTATTTATTAAATGAACACTGTTAATTTAGAAGTTATTCATCTTGCAAACAAACTGCCAGCTCTGTAAACAGCTATGGGTACAATTATGATTGCATCTTTCTAGCATTCATTTGATCGCTGGAAGTAGAGCTAATTTAAACCTTCTTCACAACAGAATTGTAAGGTGTAATTGATTAGTACTTGGTGACAGTTTTGTCAGGCAGGTGTAGAAATTGCATGCAGATGATTCAATCTATCCCAAACCTGTAGGACGAGGTGGAGTAAAATATATCATCTTTTATTTGACCTGAAGTCAGATCATGTGAGACTGTCTGCTTGTGAAGAGAGTAGAAAGTTATCATTTTCACATTGTCATTTTTTCTGAAGAGGACTGCAAATTAGCAGTTCAAAGGAGAATTCCTTTCCTAGTAGATTGGTATAGAATTTATAAAGCTGTATTTTTAATCAAATTTGAACTTATTAGTTTGGTTTTGGACTAAGTACATGCTATTTGGTGAGAATTAACCTATCTTCCTTCTAGTTGTGATATCCGTTGCAGAGCTATCAAGAAAAGAAGGTTTTCAGCCAGATAGGAGAAGTAGGACACAAGGATGACATGGATGATTATGATTAGATTTATAGCTAATTCAATACTTAAATACCGAAATGCAGTATCTAAATAACAACACTGTCATTTATTTTAATTGATTATGCTATAATTAGGTTGTGGTGCTTCCTGTTGAGGAGGTGCTTCCTGTTGAAGCATGAGCTTCAGTGAGGCCTCCTTGCTGTCTAAATTTCTCAGAGAAGTGTAGGTGTGATTAGGATCACTTTGTCTCAGATTTGATCAAGAGTCCATGTCTAAATAGTCCAATATAAAAGGGTTTGGCTAGAAATGCGCAAATTGACTCTTTGGCCTTGCAGAGTGCACAGTTACAAAGCAACAAAGCGCCTAAGTAGCTTCTTTAAGATTTTTTCTCTCCTTATTCGATAGGACCTGAGTGATTTTACTTGCCCTTCCAAAAGTGAGTGTTTCCCCCACTTTCAGCCAGTTATACTCTGCAGGCTCCTTGCTGGGGCACGGATTCATCCAGAAGCTGCTTGCAACCTTTGAAGGCTGTTTTTTCTAGCTTTAGTTTCATTCTTATTCTGACTTTTAACTGTAGGGTGGTTGCATGCCCTGAGTCCCTAGATACAGTTAGAGACTCATGTCATGACTTATTCAGGACAGGAGAAGCTGCAGTTGATAGAAGGAAGAACCAGTTACTTGCTTTCATAATTTGACAGTTATTTTGGGAGTTTGCTGTCCTTTTTTATGTTTACTTACTTTGCTACTTACTGCCAAAGCTGTTTGTTTTCTGGTTTGTCTTTATAATCCATGTCTTTAGTATACTCTACTTGCAGATATTTGTTATGCTGAAAGGCAGGGGCATGTACTGAAACAAAAACTTATGGGCAAATTGTTGGTTCAGAGCCTTTTCTTGGCAGTCAGAAAAGATATTGAGGGATAATCAAGTCACATATTTGGAAATAACGTCTTAACAGTTATTAAGAAATATATAACGGCATCATGCTCTTTCTGGCTCTAGAAGAGAAACTGAGATTGCTCTCCAATTTCCTGAATTGAGGGTACTAGAAACTCATCTTTAACATAAAGAAACCACTCTTGGCATTAGTAGAACCAGCACCTGTTTGAGAGGAAAAAAATTCATCAGGTCCTTGTGAGCAGCTGCATGCCTTGACTCCTGGGAGGATTTGAGGCTGGCACAGGTCAAATTTAGGCGTAGTGTTAGACCAGCTCAGGATTCCATGGCCAGGAGGAAGGGAAGCAGTATACAGATATTGTTAGCATAGCATTTTACATGGACTAGTTTCAAGTCCTTGCCCTATTCTGCAGACACTTTTGATGTTCCCCATACATAGTATGGAAACCTTGGGATTTGATTCCACTTGAGAGGTCAAACTGCTAAAAGCTCAGACATTCTGTATCTAATCTGTCCTAATGCAAGGCTCTTTACATAACAGTTTAAATAAACCAGAGCAGCTACTCAGCAGGTGCTATTCATTTTATAAATCAGTTAACAACCCTCAATACTGTCAGGAAAATTAAAGGCAGATCTGTTGCATTAAATACTGTTCCGATCTATCAGATCATATCACCTGGCTTTTCCTCCCTTGTGGGTAAATAATGATAATCTAGTGCTGTCCCTAGGGCAGGACTATAGTGAAGGTCTTCTGTAGGCAGATTATCTACTGTTTAGAGCCACACCAATACACTGGGGTGAATCTGGAGTTCCAATGAGAGGGCTGTGACATTTATCAGAACACTAATTAGTGAGTGCTGTTTGTGTGGGAAGAATGTAGTATTACGAAGTGCAGATATCCTTATTTTTATCCTGGCACCCTGTTAAAACTATAAGTGCTAAATCTGAAGTGTGGTGTCTAATACATGTGTACTTCTACACAAGGTTTTGTTTTGATCGACTCCTCCTGTTGTAAAATTCAGAAGTGTTTGAACAGAATGATTCCTCCATGGAAATCATTTCTACTTTTTCATCACATGAGGAGATGAAAGGGGTTTTTTTCTCTTCAGTAGCAAAGCTATAGAGCTGCACAACTATTTCCCCAAGATCTACAGGAAGTCAGGAATATCCAAGGAGGAAAAATAATTGCTTCAAGTCAGGTCTCAGAGTCCTTCTTTTGCCTAGAACTTTTGGAGAGAATTTTTGGGAATGCTAGCATGGCCTTCACCATATACAGGAGCCTTGGGAATACAAGGCAAGGAGCTTTGTGTAAGATAGTGCCCTCCATAATTCCCTTAAACAAACAAACAAACAAACAAATCTACCTTTTTTTTTGTTTTTTTTTAGTGGAGCCTGCAGGTAAATGTGGATTCCTGACATTAATCACAACTTATTCATGTCAGACTGCTGTGTATCAGCGCAAGAGCTAAATTGTGTCACTCATTTTGGTGTACTGCAAAATGACACATGTGAATTATTTGTATGAAGTCCTTATATATGGTAGTATTTAGAACAAAAATGAACCCTTTTGTTGTATGTAGAAGAAGCATGTTAGCATAAGCCATTTTTCTTGTAAACTCACACTTGGAATTAATACTGATGCATTAAAAAAGATGCAAAGATTAACCGCTGATTGTGTTCTTCAGACTTATGTATATTTTTGAGGGCTGTTTGCATTTTTACCTGCCATAATGAAGACAGGGTACTCTAGGTACATTGCTGTCAGAAACTATATGCCATGGCTAGGTAAGTAACTTTTTCAGGCATTGCCTTTAGGGGAAGAAAAAAAATCAAAATTTCTTAAAGGTCACTTTATAAACCAATAGTTTGTGTCAAATGCTTCTGCAGTTCTGGACACTCTCTAGTGGTCACCTATAATTGAACATAGTAAGAAAATATCTTATCTTGTCTTTCTGTCACTTGTTCTTTATCTTTCTGAGATGCTATCTTCTCTCCCACTCCCACTGGCTTTTGCATTTCAGTACTTCTGTTTCAGTGTATCTTGTTAAAAAATGTTGTAAATGACCCGATAGGTATGCTTTTCTCCACAACAGAGAAATTTATCAAAACTCCTATTTTGCCCCAGTAAGAAAATTTTAGAACAATGTTATATTTCTATTTCACAACTATTTTTTTTTTTTAAAAAAAAGGAATGAAATGTGAAACTTCATTCTGATAAATGTTCTTCTCTCTGCTGTTGATCCATGGCATAAATGCAGTACCAAATTACCTGTGCATTTGTGCTCATTTCCCTCATTTGTATTGTGATTATAAAGGAAGTGTTCAGTTTATTTCAAGAAGAGTTTGGGATGCACGATTTTGCCCTGACCCCAGCAAAACACAGTTGAACTGCAGAGACATTAGCTGCTCTTAGGATGTGAATTTTTGTTTGAGTGCTCATATTAAATGACAATTACCACAAGGCTGTATTTTTACTGTTAGTGAACATCTAGTCTGTCTGGACTTCCTTTTCCATGGTGCTTTAATATATTAAGTGCTTAGCTTTGCTTTTATTAACTGGCTATCTTTAGCACATATGTATGAGTAAATTCACAAGATGTGGTTGAGCCAAAAGGCTTTAGTAAAGTTTTGGGGTAATATTAAATTACCTGTAGAAATTAATTTTATGAGAATTCTGATGAAACACTTGCTAAACAGCGCATCTATTCTTGCCTGAACCCTATTAAGCTTTACAGGCACATGTTTTGCAATTACTACACTTCACAGAATCCCAGAAATTTAAAATACATATGGACTTATACTCTTGTATCACGCAGTTATAGTACATCCCATGGCAAAGCACAAGACAAGATATACCCACAACATCTAAATCCTGTTATTGGATATGTGCACATAGGGTATCCAGCACTGACTGACTACCTCTTTTGCAGCTGGGCTGAAATTGCTGGTTGCATTGATTTCCAGTTGGACACATCAGTAAAGAAAATCAGTGTGCAGGATACGTGCTTTATGAAAAGATTTGCTTTTGGCTATGCTGATAATAGGTAGCCAGTGAGACTTATTTATAATGCTTTCAGCCTTTACCTCCAAACTGGGAGTTAGTGCCATCTTGCTTTCAGCCTCTCAAGTGCTCATTCAATCACCCTCATCTGACTGCTTAGCATATAACTATATTTTGTACTCGGCTTGACTGTGGTACGAGTGCAGCTTCATCATCTACAGCAGCAAATAAGTGGGATCCTTGAAAGAATGATAGGCAAATGAATCTCTCTGACAGTACATCAATTAACTTAGTAATGTATTACAATTGCCATTGGTGAAGAATACAAGCTGGAGCAACCTTGAGTGTATCAAAGCTCTGCAGGATCCTGGCCTTGCATGCCTTGCCAGTGTAGCACTGCTAAAGGGTGAAAACAGCCAAATAATGCTCACAGAATTAAGAAGTAACATTTTCAAGATATGCTGGTGGGTTCGGTACAGCACAACTGCTCCTTCTTCTCCTTTTGCATGCAGAGTTTGATGCCACTCTCTACCACACCATGCTCTCCCTACTGGCAATTAATGGGAAAAGAGTTTGCAGAGTACCACTGCAATTTTGTGGCACCAGCAAGCTGGCGCTGGAGCCATGCTGTTTAATTAGGGCTCTACAGACTCCAAAGGAGCCTGGTAGAACACCACAGCTCCAGTTTGCTGCTTTTATCCTTCGGTTCTCTGCTGCTTGCTTTAGCCACAGAAAGTAGGGCCAAGTAGGTTGTGGACAGGTGGGAGTCAGTCTTTTCTCCCAGGTAACAAGTGATAGGACAGAGAAGAGATGGACTCAAGTTGCACCAGAGGAGGTTTATCATCAAACACTGGAACAGGAAGTGTTCTAAATATATGTAGATGTGGTGTGTAGAGACATGGATTAGTGATGGACTTGACAGTGCTGGGTTAACGGTTGGGCTTGATCTTAAAGGTCTTTTCCAGCCTAAATGATTCCATGAAGTGTGTTAAACAAGCCCTGGAGGCATTACTCCAGAGGCATGACTGGTCAGTCAAGGTTTGCAAAAAGGTATTGCAAGCAGGATTACGTGTTTCTTTTTCTCTGTGTACTCCAGAATATGCACCTACAGAGCAAGGTAGTAGCCACAGTACCTCGAATATTTGCTACTCTACATATAGTACCTGGCATGGTACTTGTATTTGGAGGACTTAGCTGCAACTTCATAGTGGAAAGAGCACCCAGGAAGACCTAGTTTAGTTTTCACCTACCCCAGGATGATCTTCTCTGAGAAAGGCCCTCATACCAGGGATATTTCTTTGAATTGCTAGCTGCAGGGTTTCTGGAGGGAAGGTAATTCTTTAAAGCTGATGCAATCAGTTCTAAGCTCTTAAAGGAAGCCCTTGATGGATTTCCTGATTAAAAACTTATTGTCCTGTGTCATCTTCAAAAAAATATATCAAAATTCCAGTGTTTGAACATATGAAGATGCAAGAGTACTAAAGGAAAGAATGCTAATTTTAAGTGTTAACTTTTTCTCTGCATTCCCGTGTGCGTCCCAAAGGTAGGACAGCTTTTGCAAGAAGGAAAAAAAGAGGACACAGCTGTCTAATGACTGTCTGGATCATAACACAAACTTAAAGGGACCAGGATTAAGATGGAACTTATTATAGTACTCAGTTTTATAATTTAATGTCCTTTTGTTACCGCTTCCATGGCTTCAATTTCTTTTGGAAAGACGATAGTAAAGATTATCACTTTCTTCAACTCCAAAAATAGAAATGCATATATTTTGCATGGTGGCATTTTCAGTTTTTCCCTTTGCCTTCATTTTCTGAATGCATTGAGAATATGCAATATGAGAGAATTATTTAATGTTTTTCTTTTTACCTTTTTAAATAATTTTGGAAAAGTGCAGTTTTCCTAGATTTATAAATGTTCTAATATTCATTGGTAAAGGAAAAACATACTTTTTTTAAGCTCCATTTCTTTAGAGTATCAAGGCACATCTGTTTTGTAAAAGTTTTTTTTTATTATTGTTTAGTTACCTGCATACAACTGGAGGATTTGATTCTTTTCCAGCATAATTAGAGTCTTAGACTTGCTGACAGTTTTGAATATAACGAACTTGACATATGGCTATCCTATTTTAAAAACAGTAGTCTGTAGGAAAGAATATAACCTCCCAAATAATTATTAACCCTTGATTGTTCTCTGTTTTGGCATAACTAACTAGCCTTTTTTTTTTTGATAGACTGTTTTTGATGAAAACGACACATGTTCACAAATCTCACTTCCTATGAAAATTTTTCTACACTGTTCAACAGTCTACGGATCACTGCAAGGCACTCAGACAATGATGGGATATTTCATTACGCCGTTATCAAAGAATGTGCTATGTAATGTGGTTGTGAGTGATTTTTTTTCAATTAAGGTGTACCAGTTTCCAGTTATAACTCTCTTCCTAGCTAATAATATTTCTTCAGTCTCATTATGTTATGCAAGTATCAGTTGAGAGCTATCATTTAGTTATTCTGCGAATAATAAAAGCAAAGAACTGAGGAAAGAGACCAAGATAATTTGACAGTTCAAGCTTTCATAAACACTTCTAAAAGAGCTTGAAAAATAAAGGATACAGTTTAAACTTCATTCAGCCTCCTACATTGACCCACTCCTGCTGTCCTTATTTCAGGGACAATCCTGTTTCACCTCTGGTGGTAACTTTACACCCAAGCTTACACAATTTTTCTTTGCTTTCTAAGGACTCAGTCTGGTAGGAAACAAATATCTGTAATTGCTCAGCAATAAAGTTTCAAAATATACTGTTAGAGCTCTCTCAAAATGCAACAGTCTTGTGCTTGTTGAATTGCTGCAATCTATCTAACAGACCTATGAGGAACACTACTACTACTTTACATTATTATATTAATATTCCTAATAATAGTTACACTACATGATATTCTTCTCTCTCTCTTTCTCCCTCTCTCTTTTATTTTTTTTTTCAATTTAGAGTTTATAGAAAATCATATTCTGATGTTCTTTCTGCAGTTGGGTAGTAATTTTCTCAGCAAACACCAACTCAGGCTACTGGCAAAGCCAAGTGTTGTTCAACATGATTAAGGATATTGGAATCACCCTAAATTGTTAACTTTCCACAAATACTATCGTATTTGAAGTTCTTGTTTTCTGGAAAGGGGTGGAAATTGATTTCTTAAATTAAGTTAGAAATATAGTATTAATGAATTAAGATTTATACACTGAACCACCCCCAATGTAATTTGTTTTGTACAGATTATAAGGCATAAGGGACATTTTCTCTCTGTATTTCAACAGAAATTCAGTAGTCTAATAGATGTGCAAGGGATTTAAATTAGTTTGAACTTATGCTTCCACAATTTAAAATGTTCACATATAGCAATCGAGGTGTAGCCTTTTTCCCTGAGTTACTGCACCAAAATATTTGCAATAACACCATAGCTTCTTGACTTTATGGTTGAATTGTCAACTAGAATATATTTTTGTCCAGTAGTGGTTGGGATGCTTAGCTGGAACATGCACAATGGCAATGACAGTTTGAGGTCCACCCCCTCCACCCCCAGTCTTTTACAGTTCAGGCTGTGCCTAATGAATTCACACTTATATTTAGGTTGAGTAGAAATGAGGGGTTGTATCTGTATGCAAATATGGGCTGACAGGAATTTCTGCCCTGGGTGCCTCTAGATGTCAGTGATTTGGTGGTGAGGGTGATTACCTGCTATTAGTCACAACAATGGGCTTCTGGGCACAACAGCATCAAGCTAGACAAAAAGCCTACAATGCCATAGAATCGGCAATGGCAGGACTCAGGTGGGTGAAAGAAAAGAAGAGATTTGCTGCTGAAGTTAAAAGGCAGCTCTTATACCTCTCCTCCTTTAAACTTAAGGGACAGAAAAAGAAAGCGATGGTGGGTAGAACAGTGAACCACAGACAGTTTCAGACAGTCTGTTCAGACTACGAGGAAAAATATCCTGATAAATATTAAATATAAAATATTAGGTTTTGTGACACAGGTTAGGCAAATACATATGAGGATGGTTTAGCTGTGCAGAGCAGTGTGCTGCTTTCACCACCGCAACTACAGCAGCTGATAAAGCTGCCTCCATCAAAAGTGAAGGCACTTCTGAGAAAATGTGGAGTTATTCACTTCCCTGAAATGCCTGTTTACTCAGGAAAAGTTGCCTGATGCTAAATGGACTCTTACTCTCTGCCACACTTATTAAGCCATTGAGGGCTCGTTGTGACTGCGGAGCAGGGGCATCTCTTATGCCACATAAACAAGCCGTAACTACTGTGATGTGAAAAGGATGATGTGACTATAGCTAATATTAGGCACAGCACTGCAATCCTACACTAACAGAAGTCTAATGATAATAATAATGGTAATAATATCTTGTGTCTAGTTCCATGTATTGTGTTTAGATTCGGCTGGAGGCAGGGACATATTGGAGTTAAGGAAAACACTGGGAAAAAGTAGATTATAATCTTAAAACTTGCAAATACTTTCTGAACAAAAGTTTAAGAAGGAAAAACTCTAAAGGAGAATGGCAATCCATAGAAGGTCATGCTCTGAAAAGTGAGGCAAGAGAGGCTGTCCAGTCTATCTGGTTAAGGTCAAATGGCTGGCTGACCAAGAACATTCTACTTTTGCACATGCTGAGTGCTGGTACCTAAAAAGAAAGGTTTTCATTCAGCACACGTGTATGAAAAGATCTTGGACAAAATTTGGGGTTTAGGGTTAGTCTTTTGGGTGATTTTCTGAGTCAATTTACTTCATAAGTGTCACAGAACCTCAGATACACACACACCTATAGGACACACAGTTGTTTACAGAAAATCCATTTCAGCTCATATGGTGTGATAGAAGATGAATAGAGTCTTCCTGACACTCAAATTAAGGGAACAAAATGGAAATTGAGCATGAAAAGTGCTTAACAGTGCAGCAAAAGATAGGATTGCTAAAGAAAATAAATCTATTTTGTTATGAAACTGTGGCTTAGAATTGTAAGGTTTAAAAATGGTCACAGCTCTCTAATTATATCCTATTGTCCCTAATGCATGAATGAACATGGAAAGAATGAGCATAATGTTTTGATCTGAAACAGTTGGTTTAAAGTAGTGTTCAGATGAACGAAAGCAACCAGAATACATAGTTAATCTTTGTCATTTTAATTCATTATTTATATAGTCTATTATAAATTTTATATAATCTACAGAGAATATTAGGGTGACTTCTTTATCAGTTGGTAATTAAAAATGAAGTGCATAAACAGTACACAGATTTTTGGAGGGGGAATTTTTAGTAGGGTTTTTTAAGATCTTGATTAGTTTTGCTGTGTTGAGGACTATTGAACTTTGATTGTTTCAAGCCACAACAGTGATTTTTAATTTTATTTTTTGTCCCTGAATTTTTGACTCCAAAATTGTTCCCAAATTTTAAAGAAACTCATTCATTAATACTTAACCTAGGTACATAGAAGTAAATATGAGAGTAAGAATTCTTCACATCCTTAATGAAAAAAAAATTATAAACAGACCAGAGTAAAATGAGATGAAAATTAGAGAAGATTAGATATGTAGCATTTGATCTGCAATGATTAGTGATATCTGTACTTATTTTTCTGTTCTATCCTATTGTGCTATTTTTATGGACACACACTGATATAAAGCTCTGTGGCTATTTCTTCAAAATGACAAACCCTTTCATGTTCAGATCAAAAAATTGATTTTTTCATATGTGTGTAATTGTTGTTATCCAACTGTAGGTTTGAAAATGTTTTCCAAAAAGCTATTTTATTATTGAGGGCTGCACATTACCAGCATATAGAGAAATCTTTTTTTACTCTTCCAAAATAGAAGATGCAGACTGAAATCCAGGAGACAACAAGCTCAAAATCTCAAGACATAAATGGAAAAGTATCTTCTTATCCCCATGTGACCAGATAGGGGGAAAAAAAGAGAGAAAACGGAATCATAAAAGAAAAGCTCTCTAAGATCAATGAGTCCAGCCATTAACCAAGCCCTTCCAAGTCCACCACAAAGCCATGTCTGCACATGTCGCATCTACACATCTTTTTAATACCTCCAGGGATGGTGACTCCATTTCCTCCTGTCGCAATGCCTGAAAACCATTTTGGTAAAGAAATTGTTCCTAATGCTTAAGCTAAACCTCATCTGCCATAACTTGAGGCTATTTCCTTTTGTCCTATCACCTGATACTTTGGAGAAGTGACCAACCCAAGTGAGCTCACCTGGGTACAACCTCCTTTGAGGCAGATGTAGAGTGTGAAAAGGTCATCTCTGTGCATCCTCTTCTCCAGACTAAACAAGCTCAGTTCCCTCAGCCACTCCTGATATCATGTGCTCAGCCCCTTCACCAACTCCATTGTCTTTTTCTGGGTACACAAAAACATGGCATCAACCAAAAGGAAGAGCAAATTCCCCTCAGGCCTCCACTGTTAGAAAACAAATGGAGAGAAGTGCTTAGATGAGTCTTTCAATGCAGGAAGCCTTAAGGATAAGGAGGAGGATAATGATTACAATTAGAGTTAAGATCCTAGAGCAGAATACAAAGTCTGCTAGTAAATCATTATTCTGTTTCTTTGCTGTCATGTAAAGCAACCATCATAAAAATTGATTAAAGTCCAGGCCAGTTTTATCAGTACTGGGAACACAAGTGAAGTAATTTCTTTTTGAACAGATACTGTTGACTTGCTTGACTTGGACCGATTATGTCAAGTAAAATTGTGTTATACCACGTGTGTTTCATCCCAGTTTTTTCTGTGACCTAGAAATACTTTGCTCACAAGGAACTTTGACTTTGAAGAATAGAACTTATAATATGAGAAGAGGAAGTGCAATGTAGAGCAAGTCACAGATCCATTGAGACTGAAACCTCGATAACTGAGAGAAGAGAAAAAGTACTTTGATACTCATATGAAGCCTTGTAATTGAAGCATTGGCTCACTTGAATTACTGCTTCTAGAAATTGAAGTGCACAATATGAAGTGACAATTCCCTCATGGGAAATAGGCAAGACCTTGGCCGTTTAACAAAACTTATTCAAAATAATGAAGTGCTATGCATTACCTTCAAAAATATCTGCAATTTAAGATGCACCAATTACTAAATTAAAAATCTCTTAATTTGGTGTTCTAAGTATGAGAAACCAGCTTCTGTCAGTCTGATGACTTAAGTAAAAATAATAAATTACCTATACCATGATTATTTTTTATATCTGAGCAAAAGAGATAATTATCAAGGTTGTAAAAATAATAGCTTGTACAGGCTGGTTATTTATCTTTTTCAGAAAAGTTGCACAAACTTTTAAAACCTTGATGTGCAAATGCTTTGGCAGGATTTTACCTATCTCTGAAAATGAGTTTGAATCCTGCACTATAAATGTTGCTTAGCTGTCCTTGCAGACCCATCATCCTTCTCCTTGAGCAACCTTAATCTCAACTTGTTATGATAGTAATTTCCTATAGTACAGCATGGAATGTTGTATACTGTGAAGCCTTCACTAACTGGGACTTGCTACTCCACTTTGTAGAGCCCTCTCTTCTCCTTCACTCTCTCAACAAAGGACATTTGTAAACATTACAGAAGAGAAAACAATTAGAAGCTATAGAAAAGGGTATGTCAATGGCTGTTCAAATAATTAAATAATTGGAAGAAATATACTCTGCTGTTTGCGCTAATAGAGATTTTGTCCTAGGGACTCCCATGTAATAAGAACCTTGCAGCCTAGACAAATTACAAGATGATTAAGCTCACGCATGTGTTGTGAAACTAAGGCTAAAGTCTGTGGTAACCTGGTCACTATCTACTGTAACAGAAATAGGAGGGTCTTTCCAATGAGGCAGAATCTTTCCATTTATGAGTATGTCAGGGTACCCACCATCAGAAATGTCTCTTAATTACTAATTTAAGTAACTTAATTTCAGAACGGGTGGATTTTTGTTCTTTGCAAGTATTCATGGACTTTTATTTTTCATCAATATAATCTCCGAGTACTGAATACAAGAGAATTTCAAGTCGTTGTAACTTCAGGCAGTCTGGGTTATAAGAACACTCCTTTTGGCTTTCAGTGTTGAGCAGTGAGCCATGTCCTGTGGGAAAATACTCAAATATTACTGTTTGTACTGCAGTAGCATGTCAACATCTCATGGATGAGCTTGAGATTGGCCCTTTAAGATAATAATTTATACAGTCCACATGGAGGGGGAGGAAGCAGCATTTTCCTGCCTGTCCTCAGATTGCCCTCAGTTATTTAGGTGCTCTTAGACAAAGCTGCTGCTTGAACACTGTTGGGTGGAGGCAGCCACACCAGTATCCCTCCCAGCAGCTGGAGCCCCAGCAGTCAAGTCCATGGAAGCTTGTAAAGTCTGGCCAATGTAATTCAAAACCCTAGGAATGAAACGAAGTGTTAGTCTAGCTAGTTAATTTCTGACTTTAGAGGCATGCCCTGGGATCCTAAAACTGATCATCTCCACCTGACTGCTCTGAAGCATTTAATAATGCTGCAAAGGTAAATGGGATTTTCAATGGTCTGCTTTTTTATCTTCAGGCAACAGACAGAATGTGATAGTTTAAGGATCAGCTGGAATGCCATTGTACCTTCACTGCTCAGTTGGTGAAACTCAGGTTTTTCTTCTTCTATCTCCTAAATTAAAGAATATTAAAATGGCTGGAACACGTGCTTTATTCATGATATCCTAAGGCCTCATCTGCTTCTCTTACTCTCTTCTTACCTTCTCTTTTTCTTTCTTAATGGTTATGTAAGAGTTGTATTAAAAATAATTTGTCTAATTGATAAAACAGTTAAGAACAAAAAGTGTCTCCATCCCTCTTATAAATCAGCTTTGTTTTTTTATCTAATCTTTGTATCTATCACAAGCTGCTTTCACAATATGTACTTTTGTTCAAATCTCAAAACTGTGGACTTCCAAATGACTGCATTAGCAATCTAGTCTAAATTGAATCCATGTGTGTTGTTAAAGCCCCATGATACAAAAGAACTGCCAAGAACCTGCAAACACTTTCATTTTATTAATGTAATATTTCAAAAGTAGTCCAATGACTGTGATGGGAAAAATAATTTCAAACCAGAAAATATTAGATTCAAAAAACTTTTCTGGTTTTTCTGCAGTGTTCAGTTGGAACTTGCTCTCTCTGCCAAATGTGATTTTTGGTAATATGCTACATTAAAATGTTACTTCTTACAGACCCCAAAATGCGAGAAGGGTATGATTATAAAAATTTCTTGCATTTAAAGCAGCAATTCCTCACATAAAAGGCTTGGCTGCCTTTCTGATGTTGCAAATGAAAAAAAGCAAATCATGGCTGTCCAGAATTTACCATTTTATAAAAATGGAACGGAATAATTTCTTTACTATAAATTTATCCATGATTTTCACAGACTATTTGACTACCATGCAAAGGGCAACAGAAAAATTGGTCGTCACTGATTTACTTGGGTTTGCTGCAGTGTGACACTGAGAGACAGATGCTGTTGCTAGCAGAAATTCTTGTTTCTAATGTCCTGCCCTCAAATCAGGAGCACTTCCTTTTGTTTTGTAAGAAGTATTTGTCTGAATGGAAAAGAATTTATTCTGTACAAATTTGATTACAAAGCATCTTCATGGCAAAGGAGGAGGAAAATTGAACTACTTTTGTCTTCTGAGGTAGAAGTCAGTTCACATACTTTTTCTATCTGGTTATTCAATTTCTCTCCCATAACAGATATTTCATTCTATTTCTAGTGCCTTTGTTGTACCTTTCCTTCATGATAGCAGGAATGTAAGTCAATAAACAGAGACTAATAAAGATACAGGATTCATTAGAGAGATTACAACATCAGAGCCCATTTCTCTAAGCTGAAATCAAGTGTGCCAGTAGTATAAATGCATTTCTACCAGGATAAACTGCTATCCAAGATCACAGTTTCAAAGAAAATTGTTTGTTCATAATTACATAATTGATATTTAGAGAGTTTGTTTTTAAATATCTGGACTTCTGCACCTTAGAATTTCCTGAAAGAATGAGCCCTGCAATAACCACTGACCTGCTAGCAGTTGTATGTGAGGCCTTTACCTGAATGGTTGTGCTCTGAGCATATAATGTGACTTTTCTACGATGGAGCATATGGAATTTCTAAGTGGATGATATTGTCTCTTGGCTTGTAGCACTTTACAGTGCTTCAGTTTTATTTGGTTTTCTGTGTTTAGCATCACGGGAACTGTAGATAGTTTCAGGGGCTTATCAACAAGAGATATCTGAAAGGTGGTGGAATTAGGTGACCCAAGAAGGCGATTAGACTTTTCTGCAGAAAATAACTGTGATTTATGGTGCAAAGGAAAGAAAAAATACTTTTTTCTTCACTGTAAGTTTACAGAGTGTGTTTTTGTTCATCTTCCTTCAAAGGTATTTAAAGGCATAAGTCTGTGAGCAAAAAGAATGCTAGCTGCACTCAACAAGAATGGATTCAAAGAGAAAACAAATCGTTATTGGACTTTGGAATTCTTAATACAGTAAAGTGTCTTTTCCTGTTTGATGAGGGTTGTTTTTTATTTATGTAGATTTTTTTGTTTGTTTGTTGCTTTATTTTTCCCCTTCACTTCCTAGGAAAAAAGCCCAATACTCAGGCAGACTTAAAAACTTAAAAGCTAAACATAAAGTGCAGAAATGGTGTAGAATGTGACATTTTAGTTAATGCAAACTAAACAAAACCTATATTCACTGCTCAGATGTGTCGATTGAATTTAAAGGAGAGATCAAACCTAAAGACATCTTAGACTTTGATTTGAAGAGTATCTTAGTAACTGTTTGCACACTTTTGCTCTCAATTTTAATCACATAAGGACAGGACTAATGGATTCCTGTCAAGACCAATTAAGTGCTTGGTTTGTAAAACTAGATATTCCTAGAAGGTGAAACTTGCTGTGTGCATTAATACTGAAGGCAAAGCAAAACTGTGTTCTGTGCAACAGTACCATGCAACAGTATTCTTTTGCTCCTGGGCAGACCTGAAGGTGAAACTTGCATTTTTTTGGGCATTAATGTAAATGGCATTTCACTTTGAGGGCCTGATCCAGCTTCTGTAATCGGCTGACCACAGTAGACTGAAAACTCTTGGTCAGGCACAAGAAGCCTGATTATCTAGACGATTATCTAGATGATTATCGTTAGATGTATTGCTAATACAGTGCCTAGACATTGCCAGTGCAGTATATAATATTATCAGGTCCAAAGGGCTGTAATATAAGACAGGTTTGGCTGGAAATACACAGGTTTACAGCCTCGGCCTTGCAGAATGCACAATTACAAAGCAACAAATCACCTATGGAGGTACGTTAGGATTTTATTTCTGTATGTGACCAGATCTTTGTGCTTTTCCTCACTTATCTAGAAGGGAGTGTTCCCTGTCTTCAGGGTGGACACAGCCTGAAGGCAGCCCTGACAGAGGGAGGGATCCACAGGGAAGGCAGCGCTGCCAGAGGGAAGGATCCACAGGGAAGCTGCCTGCAGCCTCAGGACATCAGTTTGTCCCATTGGCCCAGTCTACAGCAGCATTTTACAACATTTTGCAGGCCAAGTGCACCAAAGTCAATTGAAATCCTCCCAGATCCCCATTTCTGGAATGCCTCAGTTATGTGAGCATCCAGACAGCTCCTCCTGCAAATCCCACCTATCTTTTGTCATAGTTGCAGTCACATTGACATGAACTCCACTGAGAATGGGAGTGAGCTGTGCCAGAGCGGTGTCTCTTGACAACTGTGGGAGTTGGATAGACATACTCTTTCAGTAGCATACTGTGAAAACCTGTCAGACCAGCATATTCCCAGATAAGTGGCTTCTACGAAATTTCAGGAATATAATTAAAATTTACTAAGCATTTGTAAAACTTGGTTCAAGAAAGTACGTTTCATTCACAGATCAAAGTTGAGACAAGATTTAGTGTGGAGTTATTTTGACTCAAAGTGGGCAAATGAAAATGTAGGCCAAAAAACTTAGGGGCAAAATTCAGATTAAAACATTGGAAGTCAATGGTTTAGCTTAAGGACAATGGACGGCAATGTAATGAAAAGGTTGCACTGGGACAGGGAGGACATTTATCTCTCCTGCTGTCTCATCTCTGATAGTGTCTGGGGGGAAAATGCAAATACTTGAGGGAGAGTATAAGGCTGTTAAGGCAAGTGCACAGTAATACTTCATTACTTTCCCAGCCTCAAACCATTTATAATTTGGAAAGTTGCTGGGCTAGAAGAGTTTTCTGTGTAGTTTTTTTAATCCTCAACGTATTTCCTTCATGAAGGTACCCAGGCTGTTCTTGAACTTATACTAACTTGCAGCTTCCCGTGGCCAGGAGAGGTGGTGATCACGGCAGATCTTTTCTCTCCAAGTCATTCACGTTTTAGTAGTTAGCTGCTACATGTCCTTTTCTTCATCCAGACTTATAAGTCCGTGCCTATTCACTCATAGAATTCAGGCTGGAAGAATTTCAGGAGGTCTTCAAGTCTAACCCTACTCCTTTGTATAGAATCTATTCAGTTTTGTCAGGGCTTGTGTAGACAGAGGATCATACTGCACAGTCCTTGACATGCAATTTGCTATGAGTTTATAGCATAATATAATGAAATTTTCTTCTTTTTTTTTTTCTTTTCCTAGACATGTGTAACTCTCTGCATTTAAAAAACACCAGACTTTTTAAATTGCAAGACATATAAGAAGGCATTTGATATATTATAAGATTTGATTTGTGAAAAGAAGTCATGCGTGTAAACTTTTCAGTTAAGGTCCTGCTACTTGTTGAAAATCTGAAAGTGGAAAATAAAATGTATTTCAGTTGAAAGCTCATTATATTAATGGAGTTTCATAAGAAAAGTTGTGTCTTTGCACTATCAGTTTTCATAATAATGACATAAGATTAAGAGAAAATACCTTATTCTTAACATTCTTAACATGGTATTAAAGACAGAGGTTCATGGAGGAAACATATCACAGAAAAACTTTCTTGATTACTTTTAAAACTAGGAGAAAGGGTAAAACTGCAGCATTTTGCAGTGAAGAGCATAGCATCAGTCTGAACTTTGGAATTCATTATTCACCCAAGATTCTTCTTGCATGTATTGTGAACAGCAAACCTTATAACCAGAGTTTATAAAACCTAAAGTTGTATCCTAGGAAGCTGTGACTTGCATCTCTAATGCAGACATCTCATGGCGGAATATTGGTAACTCTGCATTTCATTTGTGCATCTGATGATGCAGTTCAGAAGCTTTCAGAGGTATGCAACTTTTGATTGAAGTAGTGATGTAAAAATGGCCCAGGCACAGAGAAGGATCCAAAGCTTAATGCTATCAAAGGGAATAAACTAAACAAAGACATATTCTTCATCAAAGAATATGTAGAGCTGAGGCAGTACATCACACAGACTGTCATATCAGACTAAACATTCCACTTGCTAGGGGCAAGCAAAGCTTTCATGTCAGGTGAGGTGTGACAACAGAGAGCATAAAGCCTGTTACACATTCATCCTTTCACACCACTTCTTCAAAGAGCAAAAAAATACCTTTTCAATCTGTAGAACTGTGTCTGAATAGTCTTCATGCTGGTCATTGCTGGGTATTTTTGAATGCTGCTAATTTTGTGCACCACATCTGGGCTTATCTTTAATGTCATACACGTATCCCTCTGAATACTAACATGATATCATTGGTGGTAGTGCTTAGATATGACTACTCAGGTTCTGATCACCAGCAAAATGAGGGAAAGAGACCTACCTACTGCGTTAGCACTAGTGGTAAAATCTTAGCTTAATTATTGTTTCTAATTTTCCGTCATACTTCATGGAATCTGTGGCCAAGGGAACGAATCTAGAAAATTTCACTGACAAAATGTTAGGAAGCTTAGGATGTTATAGGGTTTGGAGAATTCTTGAAGACAATGGATTCTAGTATGCAAAGAAAGCAGAGGAGGTGAGATGATCATTTTCAAGCAGACTTGAATTAGCTGCAATGACAGAATGAATTATGTATTTTCCATATTCTCCTATGCATCAAGCTGATTGGCATATAACAAAGATGGGCTGTCATATGCTGGGAGAAGTCTTGAAGCACCTAGAAGGAAGGATTGAGCAATCTATATCACTAGAGGTTTTAGAAAGATTTTGCAGAAACAGTATAGCTGCTGCTGCCTTGCTTTCAGTCATGATGAGACTGAATCTGCTACACTGCACAAGCCGATGTTGGTATCTAATGGAAAAACAACCTGAAGAGAATGTGAAAATGAGCTATAGAAGAAGATTGACAGTCTTGAGAGAATGTACTAATGGGTTACTTTAATCTAGCAGAAGCATCATAACAAGAAATAATGACTGGAAGCAGAAGATGCATAAACTCAAATTAAAAATAAGACACAGATTTTTATGCTGAGAGTGATTAACCTTTGGAAAAAATCTGCCAAGGGGAACTGTGAATTGTGTATTTCCTGAAGATTTGAAATTAATACCAAATGTTCTTTCTGACAGTTAGGCTCAAGTTAGGCTTAGTAACAGTCCACAAATAGCTTAATCTCTATTTTTTTTTTTTTCAGAAATGGAATTGATGAGATTTTTGGTTTGAGGTGTTGGTTTGTTTTGGTTTATTTTCAACATTGCAAATTTTTACATCTTCCAACTTGCTACAACCAGTGTACCTCCAACTGACCTTCCTTTTGGATTCCAATCATCAGTGCCTGTTTTAGACAGTGTAACCCATGCATCACAGAAAACAGTAGTTCAGAGTTTGGATGTGGGAGGCTCCAAATGAGATTATAAGTTCTTTGTTATTCTGTTTACTATAGTAAAATCTTGGTTATTCATATACTACAGGAAAAATGGGCAAAAATTTAATTTATGAAACACTGGAAAATGGGTTAGATGTGGCCTTAAGGACTATGAATATATTAATTCATGTACAACTACTACTACTAGCAGATGGCAGTGGTGGGCATTTTTCTGTTTAGGAATATGTGCCTTGCGTGTCTTGATGCTATTTCAATTTATAATCAATTTCTTAAATAACATATAAGAAATAAAATATGTTTTTTTTCTTCTTTTATGATACTTTGATTTTTGTATTTAAAATCCACCTGTAAATTGCAGTACAAGTTTTATGTGCAATGTCATCATTCAGTATTAAGTCCAGCATTCTGTGCAACATTAAATTCAGTGTTCTAACCCCAAATATAGCATACAGAGCACTGCAATCAGCCTGATGGGATCATACACTCACATTACTAGGCTCCTGTAAACCATTTGACTGTCATTAAGTCTGTAGTCAAAATAACAAAGGTCTTTTATCAGTTGTCCTATGTCCTTTTTTATGCACAAAAATATAGCAGTATTTTTGACGTATACAAGTTTAGCAGAAGAAAGAAACCAAAGAGATTAGGGGGAGAAAAAAAATCCATCTTTCTTTACTTGATATTTTGTTATTAAGGCAACTCAGCAACAACTAATTAGCATAGGATTCTTTGCTTGCTTAGACTGCTTATTTACTCGCTACTTAAGTTTTGTATATTCAGTAGTGTCTAACAGCACAACCAAAGCTTGTTCTGCATACAATAAAAGCTACTCCCTGGCTCTGGAGTTATATAGTTTAAGTGTCAGCTTGTAATACCCTTGCTCATTTTGCAAAGATATATACTTTGCAAATAGTCATTTTGAATAAAGCAATGTACTACTCAGAAGGAAGAAAGGATGCAAAATGTGGCCCTAAGGATAAGATTCATCTCCCTTAAATTAGCTATTCAAAGTGCAGTTAAACATTTCCTACTTGATCCCTTTTAATATTGATTCAGCTGTCTGGCCCAGGCAGACACTTCCCTTGTATATATAATGTACTGATGTACTGTACTTTGAGCAATCAGGAGCTTGACTTGGTAGTGAACTTCCAGGCTCTTAGACTCATGTGATGGTTCTTAGAGCTCACATGCTTTCCTGCATTGATTTCTACTTTTTGCTGTACCTGTCCCATCTCCCTTTTAGAGAGTCATGGAATCATTGAAGTCAGAAAAGGCATTTAAGTCCAACACTTAACCCAGCACTGTCAAGCCCACCACTAAACCATGTCCCTAAGTGTCACATCCATGTGTCTTTCAAATACCTCCAGGGATGGTGACTGTACTATTCCCCTGGGCAGCCTGTTTCTTTCTGGCTCTTTCACACAGGCATTTGAAGTATTCTATTCCCGATAATATCATATGAGATGAGGGCCAGGGAGAAGGAGAGTTGCAGGGAAGACAGGCTGTCCAAGCTGAACTCACGTGCTTCCATCTCCTCGTGTGGTGTTTGAGGGTCATGTGGATGCAACACCTGATTTCTGTCCTTCCCACCTCATCATTTCAGACTTGGTACCTGAAGTAGAGGTAGCTTGCACCTTGATGCAGAATAGAGGTCTGAGGAAGCAGGACAGCTATTTTGGAAAATTGTAGAGTTTGAACCTGAAATGCCATCACTAAGAAATTTTGCGAGCATAAGTAAAAGCTCATTGTTATGGAATGATGTGTGGAGAAAGAGGAAAGGGAAATGTGCCAGAGAAAACTGTTCCACAAATACTTGTGCTTCTCTGTCCTTTATGAGAAAACTTCAGAGGAAGAAGGTGAACTCCAGAAACCATGTCAGAAACCTTCAGCAACATTTCAAAACAAAGTGTGTCTTGTTGTCTCCTCAAAACCAGGGAGAAATCCCAGATTTTGATCTGATGGGCTAAGCATAAGCATAACCATTGCTTCTGCTTCCACCTGTGTGTGAGCCAATTGTTTAATCTTGAATAAGTGTCTTTGCTTGCTCTTGCTGCTGGTTTCCCTGTGCATAACACAAAGACCACAGTATTGAGTAAATTAGCTTTTGAATTTTGGTGCATGGATGCAACTAAATTGACTGTACTCAGGAGCTAAAATAATTTAGAGAATGAGTTAATCAGCACTTCTTACTAACACACATCTACTTGTGAAATGCTCAGGCATTCCGTCAACTACCGAATATTTGGATTCATTATGCTGGATGATAGATTATGCAATGCTTGGGCTATTCTCTGTCTCAGATCTTGGCTAGCAATCTGGAGCTGTTATAAATGTAGGATTGTTATAAATCTCTGCTGTAATTTCTATTATATCGGAGTGGGAATTGAGTTTTTCTCCTGCGTGCTTATGGTAATGGATTGCAGGTTACCAAAATTACCACTTATTGTATCCACCAAATGCAGGCCACTAACTGACAAAATTAACAATTACTCTAATGCAGGTAATTGTTTTCCTTCAGGTTTTAAGTCTTTTTTTTTAATGGGATTCTTAATTCCTCTAGATGTTGTTTGTATCCATCTAGCCAGCAAAACAAATAGATCTGTTAGTGCTTCCTCACTTTTAATGACTTTTTAAATAGATGTTTCTTATTCATCTTGAGCTCTCATGTGTTTTCTGAGAAAGTTTAAATGGAGTTTTCTGCCTTGGAATAAATGTACCTGTAGAATAAGTGCCTGTTTTCTGAAGGGTTTTCGTTGAACAGAATATTTATGCAGAAGAACTTATAAGGAAAAAAACACAACTGGGGGGAGGGGAATGGAAAACGTGTCATGTCTAGATATAACTTAACGCTCTTTTTTTTCTGTAACTGCATTCCTGCAGAAATGCTCTTCTATGACTCACAGATAACTTTTAGCAAGCTATTTATGTATTTTAAAAGGTTTAGTATGTTGTGGGTTTTGCCTCTTTTTTTTTTTTTTTCCTTTTTTTGCAGGTGAATAATGTAGTCAGGAATCTCTCCCTCACAGCTATGTGCTTGTGAATAATTAGTTGGAGAGCCTAATCCTCGATTTCTTATCCATGGCATAAAATGTTTGGATCATGTGTGCCTTTCAATGATACTGGTACTTTTATTTGACCCATTTATTTGGAGATGAGAACCACCTCTGTTTATCAGTGAAGGAGGAGAGAAGGCACTCCTTCTGTTCTTTAATTTTTCCAGTTGGTTTCCAGGTACTTTGAGACATCCCCAGAAGACAGAAGTTCAGGAAACTGATAGGTTTAGTTTTGCAAGCAGTGAAAGGAAACTCTCTCACACCAACTTAAAATTTGCAAAAGGTTTCTTTTAGAACATTTCATTTGGACAACAATATCATAGAATCACAAAATTGTTTAGGCTGGAAAACACCTTTAAGTTCATCAGGTCCAACCATCAACCCAACACTACCAAGCCCACCACTAAGCCACATCTACACATCTTTTAAATTCCTCCACGAATGGTGACTCACCAACTTCTCTGGCCAGCCTGTTCCAATGCCCAACCACTCTCTTGGTGAGGAATTTTTTCTTAATATTCAATCTAAACTTTATCTGGTGCAACCTGAAGCCACCTCCTGTTGACCTATCGCACCCTCTTGTCCTATCCCACTCCTCTGTTTAAAATGGTATTTTAAACAGTATTGGCAGCATTGACATCTGCCCTGTGTGTGACTTGCAAGATGAAGTTCTCCAAAGAAACCACCACCAATGTTGCTATAAGGCTGCTAGGAAGAAGCAGTGCTTTCTGGAGATCCACAAGGCAAACTCTTAAATATGTTTGCAAGGACTGTAATGAAGGCCCATTATATTGTTTCTCAAGAGCTAAAAGCTAACATTTTCTATATTGAGGCAAATATTGTTTCCCCCCCAAGTGAAATGCTCTGCCTTATCTGTATATGCCAGGTGACAGATTTTATCTGCTTGATCTGTTCTCAAGGAATGTATAGACAAGTTGTTTTTTCTTGCAAAATCTGATAAAAAGCTCGTCTCTTCCTTTTCCATAGAATTTTAATTAAATATACTGTTCCCTGCTTGTGATAGGGTTTACCAGGGGATAGCTGCTTTTGTTCCCTTGTGCAATATAGACAAATAACCTGTTGGAATAAGAGACACTTGAAGGATTGTAGGACACTGAAATGGTCTGCAGGATCTCCCTGTTCATTTACAGGTTTTATTAATTTCATGTGACCTTGCTATTTAGGTGCATAGGTAAAAAAATATTTTTAAATGTGAAATGCTGCTGGTATAGTACATTAGGTATTTTTTCTTAAGTTTAAGTTCTTCTTAATAAAAAGTTCACTAACATTTAGACATACTATCTGTTTTCTGAGCACAGCAAGTAAAGAGAGAAAAATCTCTTCCAGTTTTCAATAGTTAATGGAAATAAATTCTCTTCATTTTAAAGTTTCATTCTGTTTCTAATATTCCTTTTAAAATAAATGCTCTTTCATATTTATACCATGTGTTACCTTTCGTTCACATCTTTTTCCAGCATATCCTAAATCCACAATTGCATGAATCCATGATTGCCTGTTACATTTCAATTCAGGGTTACAAACTTTGTCTAGACATAGCTCTTTATCAAGACAAGATAGCCAAATCTTTAGTCAAACGTCAAGGGTTAAATTTGTGCTATTGATTTGAATTTCTGTCACCTCCCTTCTTCCTCCACTTATTTTTACACTATTTTATGTAGGTCCATAAAATGTTTAGCAGTTGCTAGAAGAGTTGTTTCAGGAAAAAGAAAGGTCAAAGACACAAAATTACCAAATGCAGCTAGAAAGGGCTCAACCATTTAAAAGGTCAGACTAAATAAGGCACACTGTGGGGTAATTTAACCCCCAGCTGCTTAGCTTTTATGAAAGTTGATGAAAGCATAGAGGTGAAGGAGCTTTGTTTGTAGAAGCCGTTTCTGAAGCAAAAATTGATGAAGATTGATGTGTCTTCTGTAAAGTGCCCTTCAAAGATACCCATCCACTTAGAAGCTGAATATCTTTGTGCGATGATCACGAAGCATTTTTTGAGCTCTCACGTCTCATAAAGCAAACACCCTCAAGACAGAATTATAAAGGGACAAAGATGCAAGGAACTTCAAGAACTGGCCCAGACTTTGGTGCATCTGCCCTTGAATTTTGTGTGATGTCTCTGAGTGTTGACAGATTGAATACTGCATTATGTGCTGCACATTGGCAACTGATAATGTGTTTTTATTAAATGCTGCAATTTTTTTTTCAGATTCTCTTTTGAGAACAGTAATATAATACTGTCATTTATAGAGTATGTCAGTGAATGCTTTAGGAAGGTCATGTTGTCAAAGAGCTGCCCTGTGTGCCTGTGGCAAATTATCTGTTTTAAGTCCATCTTTTCTCTTTTGAGTGAAAGGTTCAATGCTATGTGTTCACAGCATTTTAGTTTTAGATATAATAGTTATCGGTTTCACAACTACTCTTTGGGGCTGCTTCAAAAACTGGTAGGTAATATTCTACAGGCAATGAAAAGCGATTATATTTATGGGAATACACGTGGAAGGTACGAGCTTATATATGTTGATCATAGAGAATTAAAGGAAGGAAGGAAGAGGAGATAACGATGGCCATCAAAGGTGTTTGTGTCTTAGAATCTGGGAAAATCGGGAAAAAAACTTTGTGAAAGTTGCTGGGTCTTTTTAAAGGAATTTTTTGTTTTCCCCAGTTTTCTTCCATGTTTTTGTAGAATGATGGGAAGTGTTCATGAGCAATTGCAGGTCACATTAGGAAAGTCACATGCCCCATCTCAGTTATCATTTAGTTCCCATTAAAGAGTGTCTTCTGTTGCCCCTGATGCTTTTGTGTTCAGAATTGTTATTTGTCCAACTTCCACCTGGAGAGTTCTGTTCAGACCATGTGTAAATCACATTGGTAATCCTGAAACTGTACTGAGAAGACATTGTTCTGCAAGCAAATTATTTTTTGGAATGTACAGACCCTTAAATGGTATTGAATTTCCCTCTTTCAGAGGCTGTTTTTCTTGCAAAGCCATTGGATCAATAGCAGAGTCAATAAGGAACTGTGACTGCTGCCCCCTCCGTTTGAAGAGCAGGGAGCCTGGCCATGTGCTCTCTGGTGAAGATCTCACAGTTCTCTCCTTGGTACAAGAAATTGACCAGCAGGGTATAAGTAAAAGTCTCTTTTCTCTGATTTTAAGAATTATTTGTAACAGATAAACAGAAAATATTTTTCCACACTGTGAAGCTTGTGTCTCACAAGCATCTAAATTTTGAGGGGTCATTTTATTTGTCTTATTTTAGGTAGAGAGTGTCCAATTGCCTTTTATTCTGCACTAGTCTTATTGTATAGTAAGTGCAGCAAAAAACACTGAGAGCTTAGCTCCACACCTTTTCATGTGTTATGTTAACATTAAACAAGAAGTGTAGTTACTTACTTGGACAGCACTTTTATCTTGAGTACTTTTAGCAGTTTTTACCATCTGTATTTTTAAAATAGGCAGTTAACTTGAAATAATCTGGTAAAGGTAACTGTTCATTCCACTTTTTTGTCCCATATTCTTGGATGTTCAGTTTGCTCTATCAGCTTTGATATTTAATCTTTGTCAGACTTGTTTTTTGGACAAATGGGTGTTATCAGTTTAGTTAGGTACATCTACTGACTCAGAATTAAATCAGGAACTGATGGCTGGTTCTCATAGCCGCAAGGTATGTTCCAGTTGAATCACAATATATGTTTTATCACAGTATATGCTTTCTCTGACATGGTCAAGCATTCCACTTCTGAAAAAAAATTTATGTAGAACTCTATAGTGCCTATGAAATTCACCAGTGTTAGGGCCCTGTGCTTGGAGGTTAAAGTACATGTTAATTAATACACCATTAGTGTACATTTAAATGGGATTGGTACTTCTCATTTAGGTTCTTCCATCCATGCTACTCAGGGCTCCTTTTAAAACAGATAAGATGAGAAGGATACCTATATGATAATAAATATACTGTATACAGCATTCCTTTGAATATGGGGGAAAAAACCCTGGCATGTTTCAGGGGCACTCTCCTGGATTTTCATCACACTAATGTAGTACATGTATCCATTTTTTTTCTCATGAATTTGGACTAAATTTCAAAGACAAATAGAATTCTCATGCTCGGTTACTCTTGGATCAACATTTTTGCTTTGAAACTTACATTTTCAGCTAAAGAGTGTACTTTGGTAAACTCGGTGGCAGTCTTGAACAACATTTTTCTATGCTTTTCATCCTTCTTCATAAAGCACAAACAATACCCAATGTGTTGTTGGCGACCATGTAGAAGAGACGTAGATGTACCATCCACAAGTATTTGAAGCGATAGCTACAATAGTTTCTTTGGATACAGGATTTCTTTATAATTTCCCAAATACATGGTTTTGTTCCTGTAGTGCTACTCTAACACTTCACTACAGTAGTATTCCAGAGGTACTTACTTTATTGAGTGTATTTCTTGTTCCAGTCTACTTGGCTATAGATCAATGAATCATTAGAGCAGTTTTAGAAGGTAAGAGACTGCACTCTCGTACAAATCTAAGCTTCTATACTTTGTTTGACAAAACTAAGCAAAGCGGACTAGCTCTTTTTAATGCTTGTATATAGAAAGTAAAAATCACTAAGACTAAATCTGCTAAAGATGTGCTTTCCTGACCTTGTGCTGGGGGATAAAAATTTCTAAATAAAGTGCAACTTACTGATAGTGACTGTCTACTGAGAGGTGTTCTTGAGGTATTCACCACTTCTAAAAATAGAAGGAAATAACCACTTTTCATTTAAATTCTCTAGTCATGGGAGACTTTCAGAGCTGCCTTTGGAGTCTAATTGCTTACAACTTCTTCTTGCAGTTTTAGTTGGATTTGTTATTCCCTATCACTGTATCTCAATGTAAATGAGCTGTGTGCAATTATACCTTCCCGGTGACAAAAGCCATTTCTGTACTTGGCAGCATGTAAAAATTGAGAATGAAGAATTGTCTATATGGTAAACAGCATGAGTTACTGACATTTCTACTGAGCCATGCTAAATGAACTTCTGTGTTTTGCATTCAGTAATTAGTTGATTGTGCAGATAAGAGAAGGTAAAAGAGGCAGTAAGTATGGATTTTGTTAGGGTATTTTTAGTCTTTGCTAAGATAATACTTTTATTTGGTTTGTTATTTTTCTGTGTTTTCTTTTAAGGGTGTTTTTCTCACTGAAACACATGCAGTGCTACACAGTGGTTAGAACATGTTATGCTGCATTATACTTGGTCCAATCCAAATCCAACTCAGTTTCCAGAACCTATGGCTTTTATTTTAAAGTAAAATCAGACACAAACATGCACAAGCCAGCTATTAGATTCTCTTGACATGACCTACCACATTTTCAACCAACCCACACTGTTGATTGCTTTTAGCATGTATACTCCCACATGTTCACATACTGCTTTCTTCACTCTATGCTTGTTACTCTTGCTAAAACATAGCCATGCGCTGCTTGCATGTTTCAATTGGCACATCTTTTTGCCAGTCCTCTGTTATTCCATTATTACTCCTCATGCCTGATTTCCTGAAGAACACTTTCATGCCAGTGTGACTTCTTCAGGCTATTTGTTTAAGGAGCACTAGGCTCCCACCTGAAGATAAGAGCTCATCTCTCAGATTTGTGCTGTGCAGACTCCTGAATGAGCACAGAGCACAGGAGTGTGATGTCCAACTCTTAAGGGGAAGGGAGCACCTAAGCTTTATAGATGCTTGTAGTTGAAAGGAATGACAAAATTCAGAGGGTCCACAAATATTCACAAAGATTTATCAATAAATCACACAGTTGGTATGGAAGTTGGTATGCTGGTCTCTAGCCTACTTAAGCAGCAACCTGCAGTGGGCTTTGGATAAAGGGATAAGGTGAAATGAAACAAGGAAGGAAACAAAGAAAGGTCACCAGTCCTGGTTCCAGTGTTGGTCCAGCTGATGGGATATCCAGGGTTCCAGACCACATGTCCAGCCTTGGTTGGAGGTGCCTTTTTATAGACAAATTTCTCACTTGTGCAGATTGGTTCTGTGCAGAATGTTCTTTCAGACTTTTCTGGAAGTGGGTCAGAGGGTTTTGGGGGTCTTGGGTGGTCTTGATCTTCCCCTACGCTCCATGCCCTCTTGTAAACTTCACTCCTGCTCTTGTGTTGTACTGTACTGTGCTTGTCTCCAGAAACTAGAAAAGGATGTGTGGCCCAGAAAAGTGGTGCCCTGCTCCCACATGGATCCCTGCTCCAGCCATACCTTGTTCTTTCCAGTGGCGTGTTACTACCAACAATTCTTGTCTGTTTATTGCCAACAATCCTTGGTTGGCTGCACAGCCATCTGGCTATCGTGTTTGAGACACGCACACTAGCCTCTTATCCTCTGGGATTCTATAAGGAGGCAGTGCTCAGAGGTGAAAAGTGGAATAGACTTACTGAAAGCCTGAGCAGGGTGGGAAAAAGGAGCTGAACACATTGACAACACAATAGCAATGAAGTGCATTTTGAGTCACAAGATGCAATCAGGTTTTAGTTCTTATATTGCAAGCCACTTGGTCATTTTGCCCCCTTGCAAATGCTTAACACTCATTTATTTATTCATTTATTATTTCTTATTTTTAATTTGAAGCATGCCAACTTACAGCAAGGCATCCCATTTTCTTTCTGAAAACTCAAACACTCTGCTTTTCCTTGGCACTGTACAGGAGTTGTGAATTGCTTCCAAACTAAAACCCCCTGTATCTGATTCACAGTTTCATTCTGCTCAAGTCTGAAAACCACCAGGCACAATAGTTCTGGCTCAGCACGTTAATTTACTAGGGTCCAATTCAACCTCTAGTACAGCTGAAATAGTCAATCTGTCTGATTTTAAATTTGGAACAGGTATTGAGCTATGAGCAGCACTGCACTAAATTTTTAGCTAGAATGTGAGAAATGGCAAAAGCATAAAAATTATTTTTGGATGCTTGAATCACTTCCAAATATTTTGTTTCCTGTCCATGTTTCCTGTTCATTTTGTTTCCTGGCCCCTTGCTCTTCACTAATCTAAGTGAGGATAATGTTTTGTCTGTGAGACTGCTTCTAAAAGCTGGAAATTGCATCTGTGGGTAGGATACCACCAATGGTTAAGGACAGACTATCTCTGCTCCTGTTCAGAGGTAAAGAGGTGTTAAGAAGTAGGCACTTAGCTTATTCCAGACACCTCTGTGACTCCAGTCAAATTGTAGAAAGCCTCTTCTAATTTTCCAGCTTCCTGACTGAGAGTAAATAGGTTGAAGAGGGAATGGAAAGCAGAAGAAAATCTCACTGCAGTCCTTGCTCACAGCAGGAGGTAGTCAGGTCTTTCTACGGATGAGAAGAAATTATTTCAGTTCTGTCCCTCTTGGGCACACATGGAGTTAGAGAAACTGAGGAGTTATAATTTTTCTCTGTTCATGGGACAGTTTGCATTAAAGCAGAAGCGCCAGCCTCTTATGTGAAGTTGGATAATCTTCTCACAATACAGAACTAGTGTGTGATTGAAGTGACACATCTAATAGGTTAGGAACTATTGTTGGAGAGCAAAGGAATAAGTGAATAAATTACCAGTTCTCTCTGATTAATTGGATAGAATTTTTGCAGAATTATTTTGTTTGTGCATTTTGAATCAACAAATGACTGTATATTATGGTCTTTTTATAGCCCATTTAGAAGCATAACATTTATTAATTTCCCCAAACAAAAGAAAAAAGAAATCAAAGTAACAATTTGCTCCAGTGCTTGCAAAAACATGTTAGTTTCTGAAACTTTAAGACACTTGTTCTCATCAAAATACATTTTGAGTGAGAAAACACCAAATATAAATCGGAGATATACTTTGTAGAAAAAGATCTGTAGAGATATTTGAAAGCTATAGATGTATATGAAAATAAACAT
Organism: Phainopepla nitens; assembly: GCA_013400175.1. Classification (NCBI taxonomy): domain Eukaryota; kingdom Metazoa; phylum Chordata; class Aves; order Passeriformes; family Bombycillidae; genus Phainopepla; species Phainopepla nitens. Next base: position 81,435 of record VXBQ01000259.1, on the reverse strand, counting down.
GGACCATTTGGAAACAGTAATAGGAACAAAGGTGTTGCTAGGTAAGAATAGCATGTGGTACTGTTCTAGCCAAAGTGTAAAAGAATATTTTTTGTGGCTTTCAGTGCAGGGTATAATAAATACATATATTCATATAAATGCATGTTGTTCTCATCAAAAAGTAAAAGAGAAGATATTTACATGCCAAGTCCAAATGTTAAAAAGTTTTAGGATTCATCTCTGCTGACACATGTAATTTTTATTTTCTAAGACTCTTCTCCTTTTATTATACCTGTCAAGCTAATACTCCTGTTTCTTGTTTATTCCCTCTACTTCTTTGTACTAATCATTGAAACAAGAGACTACTTGTGATAATAGGCTTGTATGTGGATCGGTGGTGTCACCATGAAAGGGTGACATTGAAGTTAAAAGAAGCTACTAACGAGGATCTCAGGGGAAGTGGAGCTAATTAGTCAAGTTAAAAAGGGATAATTCATCGCAGCCTTTGTCTTAGAAACACATTTCAAAGTTTCATTTCCATTTCAAAGTTGCAGACTGTAACTCGCAGATTTATCATGATGCATTTAACTGGAGAAATAACAATCTGGTTCTTTCTGACTGGCAGCTGAACAAGATTTCTAATGGCATGTGAGTACCAGGTCATCACCTTTTTAAGAAATCTAAAAGACCACATTTCAGGCTGATCTGTCCCAGTTATTTTGAACATGTTTTCCCTTTTTGTCTTTTTTTTTCCTTTTTAGTTATCTTGCAAACCATTGAAGTAATACCCATATACATATAAAAACCAAAAATTTCTACCTTTGAAAAATGTGTCAGTTTAAGTTCTGCACAGGATTGTGCACAGTTGCTCAGTTGTGTCCATATTCTAAAGAATATAGAAGGTATGTGAGCAATCAAAAGCTCACATAGAAACTCAAAAGCTTCTAGCTATCTTTACTGAGATGCTGAGAGTTATGCAACTGGTACAACTGAGGTTTTGTTTTATGTCCCTCTAATCAGAAATGAAGTATTTTAATAGTTGCACTTAGAGTAGTTACCTCTATATCATCTCTTTTGAGAGAAGTCATTTTAGAATATAATGAAAATAATGAAGTATTACTTCCCTATTTCTAAACAAAAGCAAGTATTTTAAACTTTTCCAGCAATTATATCTGTGAAATAATGTAACTTTTAATGAGCAGTAGTTTATAATCTGTCAAGTGAACCCTTCAGCGATCATACATTTAATTGGAATGTGCCAAAAATCTTGTTTCCAGAAGAAAATCATGCTAATCTGATGCTGTTGTCTTGAGCTAAAAATTATATGGTTGGGGAAAGTATCTAGCTGTCAGGAAATGATCAAGTTAACATCCCATACATCATATTAACTTTGCCTCTTGCATGTGTATGTCAGGATGCAAACGTTTCCTCAAATCATGTCTAGAACCATAGGGCTATTTTTGATAGAGACACTCATCTTCAGATGAGGTTAACTGCAGTTCATGGCAACAGAGGGTCTGCATATTGTTTGAGGTATAAAAGCTCAGTGAGGCATTTCTATTCAACAAGACGAAAGTTAATTATAACAGTGTAAAATAAGACAGAAAAACTTCTGACACATGATACCTGAATCTGCAGTTGAGCTGGCTTTGCAATTTGAAAGCCATTTAGGAATATATGTATTTGGAAAGCTGAAGAGAAGAGTTATACTAATGATTACTGACTAAATTGGAATAGATATGCTAGTCAGTAGTTTGCTTACCATATTTTACTGTCCGTAAGGGTTTACTGGATATTTACAGGGAAACACCTAAAGCAGAAGGGAATGAAAATAAAAGCTGAAATATTATGGAAGAAGCTTAACCATGTACCTTAATTATTATTGTTACTGACAGAGAAGAAAAGTAAAATTATGATTCCTCTACTTGTAAGTGTACAGAATTCTCTAATTTCTCAAGAAAGGAAGAATTGAAAAATACAGTAAATGAAGTAACTTAATATGAAATAGAATTTAATACCTATCATCTGCACAAAACTAATTTAATAGTGTTTTGCGTGAATTATAATATTGATAAATAATATAATTAAAACATTATTGTACAAGCAGACATGACCCTTCTGTTTAAAGATCATGAATATTTAAAGACCTGGTTCTACTAGAAACCACAAATCTCACTGAACTGCACACACTGTAGACTTAAAAAACAGTGATTTGAGTGTATCTGATGTGATTCTAATTCTGCATAAGGTGATCTGGAAAAAGTCCTCCAAGGGAAGCAAATTCTGTAGAAGGAGAGACGTAGTGCACTATCTCTGACAGACAGGTACTCAGTAACTTGAAAAGGGTGTAGATGGAAAAGCAGATTCTGATTTGGTGGGTAGAATCATTTCCTAAGCGAGGCCGTAACTTCAGTAACAATGCAGGGCTTTCATATACAGAACTTTCTAGAAAACATACTTAATCTTTCAGTTTGATGTTCAGAGCTTTGTAATGTCTTCCTAGTTGCTCTGTGATGTATAGAAATAAACACAGAGCAATTTTTTATTCAGATAGTAGTCCAGTATACTCAATAACTAACCACCTCAATTTCTTAAAACTTTTCTAAAAAAATACTGAGTGAAAAAAATAATTGAGAATAATTTTGTTTGTGAAACTCTTAGGTTGATAACATCTCACAACAACCTGGCCATAAAATTCAACATCATCAAATTTTTCTGTATGACTTGAGTGTTGCTGTCCTCTCCCTTTGCACTGTAGAGAAGCACTAACTCCATTTTCTTTGTGTAGAGAGGAATATTATGAAGACACAATGTTAGCTTAGGCTTTCTTCAGTTTAAGCTTTTAAACATTTACATTGATGGGAGACAGGGTGCTTCTTGACCTTTTGAAGTCATTTTGCTTTGGCCATTACTCATTTGCAAGCTCATTTGAAAAGCACCTCAGAATCATCCTTAAGGCAAGAACTTCACTTATGTAATTATTTTACTATACAAAGGTAAAAAAGAAATCTCTAGTTGGTAGTAGATTCTGATGTGTATTTCTCTCTCATTCCAGTGGAATCTTAATTATGCAATTATGCCAGTCAGTCTTTTATGTCAGCAGACAGTCTTTTTCTCAAAAGACTATTTATTCTATTATGTAAGTCTGTGAAGTAATCTTTGCTCCATTATGACCAGCAAAACCCTGTGGCATTGTGACTTCATTTTGTTTAATTCCCTTGTGAGAAAAATTCCCTCTACAGAAGTCCTGCAGAGAGCTTTTCTCACTATTTATGTAGAATACTGGAGTCACCAGTGCAGGAACAAATTTGCGTGGTGTATTTTGTCCTCATTTCTCCTTTTTGTGTGGATGTTTGTGTGTGTGGAGTGTATTTCTTGAGTATTTTGTTTTTGTTTTTAAAACAGTGAAAGGCAGCATGTAACATGGTGTATCATTGAATGGGTAGCTAGTAATCTCTTTTAAATTATGTCAGTTCTGTGTCTAAAATGCTTTTCAAATAAGGTGTTTGAACAGAAGCTTTCTGTAAGGTTGTGGTTTAACCCCATCTGGCAACCAAGTGAGTGTGCAACTGCTCACTCACTCCCACCATCCTGGAGGGGAGGAAAATCAGGAGGCAAAAAAAAAGTAAAACTCAGGGGTTGAGATAAGAACAGTTAATTAATTGAAATACAGTAAAATATGCTAATAATACTAATGATAATTTTAGTGAGAAGGAGGGAGAGTAATAAAACTCAAGAGAAACAAGCAATGCCCAATCCAGTTCTTGCTCCCGGCTCACCAATGCCCTGTCCATCCTCCGTCAGTGATCGACGGTTCCAGCCAACTCACCCTGGTTTACACAGAGTATGGTATTCTATGCTATGGAATATCCCTTTGGGCAGTTTGGATCAGCTGTCCTGGCCATGCTCCCTCACAGCTTCTTTGTGCACCTGCTCACTGCCAGAGCATGGGAAACGAAAAGAATCCTTATTTTAGGGTGAACAGCACTGAGCAATAACTAAAGCATCCGTGTGTTATCAATTATTATTTTCATGCTAAATCCAAACCCTGGTGCTGTATGAGGAACTAGGAAGAAAATTAATTATATTCCAGTGGTCTTTAAGGTCCCTCCCAACCCAAGTCATTCTATGAAAACTAGGACATGTACTTAAAAGGAAGATTCTCATGCCCTTGCTTGTGTAAGTCACGGGGCTCAGATTTTCCCAAAGATATGCGGTATTCTATCTGCCAGAATCAACAGTGCCATCAGTCCAATTAACAAGGCAGAATACAGGAAATGTAGTTTTTGTTAAACGTTGTTTTCTAGAAAAATGATAGTTAAAAAAATCTCTTAAAGTTGAAAGTATTAAAATTATTTGCACTTAAAATATTAGTAAATTTCTCTCCTTCATTTAAAAAAAGAATAAGCCACACGGAGACTTGCTAAGGAAATTCCTCAAACTGCAGAGAAATGCCTAACTTTTCATTTTTCTCCCCTTTAAGTTCTGGGTAATTCAGCCCTATCAGCTGAAGCCAAAAACTATTAATTAACTGGGCAATCATCACAGTTTGAGTGGACTTGAGTAGAGCTGCTTTAAGAATATGTTGTATGTCAGACATAAGACACCATTTTCCTACACAATAAAGATAAAAACAGACAGTCCACTGTTTCAAGAAGCATAGCAGATGTTGGTTCCTTCTCTTTATTAATGGGCTGCAAAGTAAAAATGGAATCCCTGTTTCACATGGGGATGGTTACAAGCAGAGACCACACTTCTTATGTTTAGAGATCACCTTACTTTCACACTGACCTGTATTTCTTCTCATATATAAAGCGGGACGTAAGAATTGCTTTTAACTTGAATGCGAGTGAAGAGAAATGTGTATTTCTTTCAAATAGAAATGCTACATCTCTATGGTCAGTTGTTCCTGCTCAGTAGAATATTTAATCTATTAATACTGATAAAATGAAGGATGTGTTTCTTCAGAAAAGACAGTTTTGAGACTGTCTTCTCCTGGTCACTCATCTAAAGCTTAAGTAACACTTAAAATCTAGAGAAATAGTAAGCCATTAGCCTAGTTTTGAGAGCCAGATTGGGGCAAATGATCTCCAGGGGTCCTTTCCAACCTAAACTATTCTGATTAGTCGCCAAACGGACAAAGCATGCAACAGTGTAAGTACAGTTTTTATACTGAAGTCCAACAGTGTATTATCAGAAACACCTTTTTTTTGGCTTTTTTTCCAATCTATTCTAAGTTGAACTCTAGTAAATCTTCATTGAATTCTCATCTTAAAGTTCATCAAGTTTAGACCTATTTAGGCTTCTAGCAGATCCCAGAAATAACCTGGCTCTTCATAAATCATTTCTGCAGAGTAGCTGAAAATTAGCTGTTCCAGAAGCACAAAGAATTTTCCTGCAATTTCTGTAGTTGCACAAGTCTGGGTGCTGTATCTGAGGACAGAAGCCCTTCCTCTGTTTTGATTGTTAGATGGGAATATCAGTTGCATTTTTGGTTCATCTGTTGGAAGTCATTGTCTTATCCTTTCTCTCCACTTTACTCAAAATTTCAGACTTCTGAGTACTTTGTTTGGGCTTTTTATGACAACTGTTGTTAGCTGCACTGAGTAAGAACCAAGCTATAGTTCAGACTGTCCTACACAGGATTTGGGTGGAGCGTGTTCAGTAGTGGGAATGGCTGATCCAGTGTTTTGGGGCTGCCAGAATATAGACATGTCAATTGAATTTGACTATTGCTATTTGAAGTTTATGAAACCTTTGTTCAGGATATAGAGCAAATTTCTGATCACTTAGGCCACCTGTTTAAGCTCAGTGGTTACATTCAGGACCATCTGGAAACTCAGCTTGTGGGACAAACTCAGCTTATATTCTTCTGCTCTGAATTTAAATCTTATGATCATGGTGCAAGTTTTTAGACTGGGTCAGTACTCTCCAGCAAAGTATGAGAGAACTGTGTTTTGACTTGACTTTCTTCCTGGCTATAAAGAACTGTTGGAGGCAGGGTATGCAGAATGCTGCAGTTCATCCTCCATCCCAAAATTACAGATAAAATTTAATTGATCAAAATAACAGAGAGAATCTGTCTTACTGGAGCCTCACAGTGCTTGCAGCATGGAGGGAGCTCACACATGCAGTGCAGAAGAGTTGTGTGAGAAACAGGTTTGCTGTGTGCTTAGGAATGTCCTGCGGGTGACACTGGTTTGTATGAAGATCTACCACATCTTTATATTTGAAGGAGGAAAGCATTGGAAGATTTTTAAATCTAATAACAATCTTGAATATTAGAATAATTGTTTACTGCTATTACCTGATTAACATTGTTATGGTGTTAAGGATCTCAGGAAGGTGTTTGCCAGCTCTGCTTTTCTCATGGCTGTTCAGTGATTCTGGGGACAAGGATATGGTGCCCCAGCTGAAGTCTGCTGGGCATGTCTGGAGAGTGCTCTCAGAGACACAAGATCCTACCTGTTAAAAAAGAAACTGATTGTTTGTGGTTGTCTAGTGCTATGTAGAAAAACTTACTGAATGTGAAAACTAGAAGTGCAGCTGTGCCAGGAACATAACTGTAAGGTAACCCAACACCATGCCTGTAGCCTAAAATCCAGGAGGGCGGAACTATATCATCTGTAATGTAATCTGTATTAAGTAGACCAGGATGCATATCCTAGACTACATTTTTGCCATTGAGTTATTGCTGGATGCTCCTTAGGATGGAGAAGAGACAGGAAGAAAAACTGGACGAGAATAGGAGTTCAAAGGGGACACAACAGGTGTGTGTGTCAACATTATTCAGTTGTTTATAATCACAAAGTTTTGGAGTTACACTTTTCTGCAAATAATGACTGCTTTCACAGAACCCTAGAACACTTTGGGCCAGAAGGGACCTTCAAAGGCCCCCTGTAATGAGCTGGGACTTCAACTCTATCAGTTTGTTCAGAGCCCCCATACTTTGTCGTTAATCAACTTCCAAAAAAAATTTGGTGTGCGGACAATCATACAACTTAGCAAATTCCTGTTCACAGAAGTACCCAACCTGAGCACGTTTCACAGACTCCTCAAAAATTCACCTCAGCAGCTATGCAGCCTCCCTCGTACTTTGGGAATTGAGGGCTACAAAGGTCACTCCCCCAAATCTTTTTGGGGGCACAGTGATAACCCAGTGCACATCCTGTGAGAAAGAGAGCAGTGGAAAGATGGAAGCTCACTGCTGTATGGATTTCTTTCAGGATACTACACTGGTCTCTACTTGCATGTCCACATACTTTTCATGTTCCTCAAGGTGAATATGTGCACTCCCTTCTCTCCAGAGGAGAGGAAGAACAGTGATATTCATCTCCTTCCATTCGATGGTTTATATATGTGGCTGAAAAGTAAAATATTTAAATCTTTAATGAGTTACAAGGTGATGAATATCTGATAGGATCCTACTCCTTGCATGGCTATGCAGTCATTCATTGGATGAAACAGCTTTTGAATTTAATGCATGCTTTTCGCGTGGTGCTATCAAATGTTACTATGAAAATTATTAGAATTCCCTGGCAAATCCCTTCTTTGGATTTCACAACTCTATAAAAGGTGAATCACCCCAGAGATGTGCTTTTCAGCTACAGGACAAATGCCATTGCTCTAATTGCAAATTCTTGTTTTGTATAAACACTAATATATTTATCAAGGCAGGGTTTTTTTTTTTTCCTCTGGCTTTGATATGTCAGTGAATTGCCTCAGATGCAAATAATCAGTAATAATATGAGAGCAGTATCTGCTTAAAATTTTTCAGGGTCACAATGTTTTTCTGAGATACATGCCCAAGACAACAAAAGATTTTGATATGAGAACACCGAGGGGTCCTTTTAGCAAGGTCTGCCCTAAGTGTCAGAAAATCTCTCTCTTGATGCAGCTCAGTCCATGGGGTTTTTGGTACAGCTGAAGAAAAATAGAATAATGTCAAGAAGTGATATGCTGTATAGGATTAGTAGCAGATCTTGTAAGAGTGACATAAAATCAATCATGAGAGCCACCAAGAAATTGAAGTCATGTGCTTTCCTGAGGTTTTAGAAGTCAGTGTTGATGAATGGCACATTCCTTGTGGTAAGAGACTCCTTCAGCTTTGGAGTAAAGCACTGGGTTCACAATCTGTTGCTAGACCACAGTTTGAAGCATGGAATGTACCTGCAATAAAAGGTAGTAAAAAAGAGGGTGTTTTTTAATGGTCCAATAATTTAGGAGCACAAATCCAGTGAAAATCCTTATCTCTGTTACAAATACAAAATGAGATATATGAAAATACCAGGAGCTTGCATAAAGAGTAGAATGCAGATTTTTTTTCTCATAGTTTCCCACTACACTCGTTAAGCAGAATCTGTTACTGAAATGAACAGAGCAGAATAATCTTGAAATATCTCTTCACAAACTATGAAAATAAATAAATGCCTTTGAACCTGGTGACCTATCATTTCATTGTTGAAAGATATAACTGCTGGATGAACTTGTGTCATTTTCTGAATACCGTAAATAAAATCCTACAGGCATTTTAATGTTAAATTTATACAGTGAGTTCTTCTCAGGAGATGGGAAAGATATCAGAAGTCTGTCTTTTCAAATTGTCACTCCAGGTAACATGGGCTATTCGTAGACTTCTTTTGTAGGGTTCTGTGTTCATTATATTCCACTTGTTTTGTTTTTGGTTTTTTTATTCTCCCTGTTTAATGTATACTTGTTTGTAACATAACATCTGTCTTGCAGCCCTGCAAGCAGATCTGAGATTTAACAGTCAGACTGACTTGTTTCCTTTTCATATATTGTCTGTAGTCAGAGAAAGCCTGCAGGCCTGTCGCTTCCCCTAACTTTTCCTGAGCAACTCAAATCTTTTTGGATTATTCCCCTGAGCTGCGGATCCAAAGCCATTTAAGGCTAATAGGTGTGTACATGTGTAACTGCGTGAATGACCTAAAGCCAGAGAGGGTTTTGCTGATGTACCTCTGGGTCTGCAGTTCCTCTTTTAGCTATGTTAGTATGTTTCATAGAAGCAGCTGATAAAAAGGAGCATCTGATCCCAGGAAGTTCACAGTGCCAACATTTTTATAGAGAATAAATATTTTATAGAGAAGTCAGTGGAAAAACCCTGCCTGTGGAATTCCCAGTGTTGTTTCCACCAAGCTGTTTTGACAAGAATCACACATAAGATCAGACACTGTTGCTGTTCCTGGAAGATCTGCAACAAAGCGATTGGCAAGATCTGAAATTTTCTAATTTCCATGTAAACAGAAATTCTCCATAAATTGAAATATCACTGCCAGAGAAAGTAAAACCAAGAATAATTAAGGAATTTTTTTCTACACCTTTGTGTCCTAGCATTTGCAGCAAAGCCTTACTAGATAGTCTGTTGATTGAAGCATTAACCAAATAGTTCAACACAGCATCAGTAGACCTAACTGTTTATGCCTCACATAAGCAGAGATCTTACTGTCTTCTGTTTGGATAGAGTGAAGTAGTAGGCTGAAATACTACTTTGTAACACTAAGTAAATATACAAGAAATCTGAGATTTGAGGTACTGAGATCCATCTGTTTACAAGTGCAAACCTTACCCCATTAATGTAAGTTGCAGAACCGATTGTGTCTGTACTGCCTAAAGCTGCTTGTGCAGTTAATCCTCGTGGCAGGAGCTGTCTTTCAATGGGTTTTTCCTATATACTCTGCTCTAAAGTGGGAAAATTGCAGCAAATTTTTGGAGTACTCAGTTTTATGAATCTGGTCAGGTTAGTTTATGTCCCTGTTGCTTTGCTTTTCTCTAGAAAGTTTTATCATTTCATAGGAACAGTGGTTTTGCTTGGGGAGTTGTTGTTTCTGATGTGAAATAAATGCAGAGTGCTGAAGACACCTTGAAAATATTTGGTCATATTCCAACTTAGTTGGAATTTGTACTACTAGGTGAAGGTTGCTTTATTTCCAAAACCATCAAGCATGGGTGACCATCCCTTAAAAAGCGATATATACCTCAAACTGTTTGTAATGGTCACTGTCCACACTGGAAGTTCAACATTATATATACATATACAGTGTGAGGAAGGAGAAAAACTATTTATATTTCAGAGAAAAATAATTTGAGGGTGCTGATGGATAAGAGCTGGACATGACCCAGCAGGGCAGGGAGGGGATTCTGCCCCTCTCTCTGCTCTGGTGAGACCCCACCTGCAGAGCTGCACCAGTTCTGGGGTCCCAGCACAGGAAGGACATGGGCCTGCTGGATTGAGTCCAGAGGAAGGTCACCAAGATGATCAGAGGGATGAAGCACCTCTCATTTGAGGAAAGGCTGGGAGAATTCAGATTGTTTGGCCTGGAGAAGAAAAGGCTTCAGGGTAACCTATTTGTGGCCTTCCAGTACCTGAAAGGAGCCTACAAGAAAGATGGAAAGAGACATTTACAAGACCATGTAGTGACAGGGCAAGGGGGAATGGCTTCAAATTGATAGAGAGTAGTTTTAGAATGGATAACAGAAAAAAATTCTTTACAGCGGCACTGGTGAGGCACTGTAGCAGGTTACCCAGAGCAGTTGTGGATGCCCCATCCCTGGAAGTTTTCAAGGCCAGGTTGGATGGGTTTTGAGCAGCCTGGTGTAGTGAAAGGTGTCTCTGCCCATGGCAGGGGAGTTGGGACTGGGAGTCTTTAAAGACCCTTCCAACCCAAACCAGTCTATGGTTCTGTAATTCCATGATCAGTGAAATCCAGATTCCCTTGATGTGCGTTCACTGCTGCAATAACAGTACCACATTATACAGGCTTGTGTTCATTGCGTCGAGCTTATGTTAACTGAGTTCAGAATTAGTAGGTTCAACTAGGATCCTTCCCAGAAATCTCCAGTGAGTTTTAGAATGGCCAAGACAAAATATATTTTTGTAATGCATCTTCAAATAGACCTTTCAAAGCCTTTGATGTAACATAAGAATTTGGATGTTGAAATTCAATTTTGCACATTTAGTCCACGAGTACATTTTAGCCTTGGTAATCTTCAAATATGCCAAAGCTAGCATTGTCCTCAATACTCAAAAAAGTAAAAGAAGCACCTTTTTTTAATCTTGAAGAATACTGGGGAAGAATTTTAAAATTAACATAGCTACTCAGAAGAAGAGCCAATGGAGGACATTTGAGGATTAGAAAAAGGAAACTAACTGAGAGGAATGAAGTACTAAGTTTGTGAAACTATCTGAGCTCTTGTGAATGCTGCTTAGCTTTCTGAACCATCTGTGGGACTTCTGGGAGAGACTACAAAGAAAGATTTCAGACAAAAACCTAAGACGAGCTTGTGCCCTATGTAAAGGAAGGAAAACGGCCTGGACAGGCTTGGAATACGTTACAAGCCTGCTTTGCTTCCCTAGCAAGAGACCCACAACCCAGAGGACATCATGGACCTACCATAAATGACTCCATGTTAACACTTTTGGTTATTCAGCTTGGTCAAAAATATCAGGTATTTTCTAAACTCTGTAGGAGCAGTTAAGGAAGAAATTCCTTTGCTGGTGAATCTGTTTTAAAAGTTGACTGACTGTGGCAACTTGAGATATTTTAATAAGGTGTAGAAATAATATTGGAAAGAGCAAACAGTTTAGACATACACCTTTCTGAGACTAAGTGAATGCCAAATGAGGAAGAGTAAGCTTTCAAGATATGTATTAGAAAATGGAAGGCAAAACCACATGATTCAATTACTAAAGAAATTTTATGCACTTAAGGAACATCACAAATTGACAGCTTTGAGTGAAATGAATACATCAGCTGAAATTCACATGTCTGAAAGAGAACAAATGATGTGGAAACAGTCTGATGTATCTAGATGAGTTGTTAAAATATCAGCGGAATATTACATTAGCAAAATATGAATCCTTATAATTTTCAGGATTCCAAACCTACTTATCAGTATTCTTGGTAATCAAAGTAGTATTGCTAGTCTAAAAGATGAATCTAAAGGATTATCTAAAAATGAATCTATTAGACCCTATTGAGCAGATACAAATTTTGGTAAGGGATAATGAAATGCGTACCTATCACATTAAATTTGTAAGGAAATAAAAAATTTATACATAATTATCTCTTTGATTGTTTTCATCAAATAGTTTTTTATTTTTTCCAGCTGTCTCTTTAAAATTATTTCAAATATCTGCAGACTTGTGATTCATCCATGCTCTTGATGATAATTTGCTGTTGACCAGAATATATTTATGTTTTAGCCAAAATTATAAGCACTCAGGTAAGTATAAGATTAACTCAGCAAATTTCAGTATAATGAGAGGAAAAACGTTCAGGAATATTTCTGGGCTGAGAGAGAGAGACTAGGAGCAGAAGTCACACTATTTCTAGATGCTGTTTGATTGATATTATGCATTTATTTCAGCATGATCATTAATTTCCATATGAAAGAGCAGCTGAGATAAGACTTCTTTTCTTTTTTAAGATTTCTTTTAGAGAAATTAAATACTTCAGGGGGTATCCCATCACCTTTCTGTATAGACAATGTTCCTTTCAAGCATAGGGAGACAAAATTCTCTTTTTTAACCACCATAATTCTATTTTTGGTTAGTAAAAATAGTTAATAGGTGTTCTAAGGAATAATTTAAGTCTAATTTTTTTTAGGAATTAATGAAAGTTTAAAGTAAAATTTTTAGTCTTGTCTTGCATGGCAGACCACATTAATACATTTCATACGGTGAAAAAAGTAGACTTCAAAGCAAAAGTGATTGCTGAAATATGAGTGCACATATATATTTATATATAGAGATTTATATGTGTATCTTTGTGTTGAAATTTAAAAAGTTTAAAGTGTTTAAAAGTTAAAATTTGCTTATTGACTCATGACAAATTAAGGCCTCCACTCTGAGATTTTTCTATACTTTTTCTTTACTTCTCTTTCTTTCTATTTTGGGGGGTAAGTAAGATATGTAATAAAACTAATGTTTGCGTGCCTTATTGAAAGTAAAGAGAAGTTATTGAAGTGTTGAGAGGAAGGACTTCAATGTTGGTATAACAGGCTGTAGCTTTGCCCTCCTGTCTTTTCGGTAACTTCTTCAGGTCAAACTGATATAAGCACATATTTGACTTTTAGCAGCTTTGTTTGAGAGGTCCTGATGAAGTCTCAAAATTACTGCATCTTTCGAGGAATTTGCAGTTTTTCCCTATTAAGAAAATGGGCTTTGCCTGGCTCCCTAGTCTGTGTAACATTATGTCATATGAATATTAAAGGCATCAAACATAGAAAGAAAGTGAGTATTAATAGAATTTTAAGAAGAACTGAAAGCTACATCAGTGTACACGGAATTGACCCAGGTAAATTCAAAATCAGTAGCAAATTATATTACATACTGTATATGAAAGCAATGCAGGTAAAGTTATCTTAATGTCAGAGGTGTTGTAAGGTTCAGTGCTAGTGCTCTAAACTGAAGTAGTTTTGTACTTTGGGAAGAGATTTTCTCTTTAGGGGAACCTCAAATCCACTCTCAAATATGCAATGTCAGTATACATATAATTTTAAACTCGAAGTCCATATACATAATGACTTTGATATAAATATATGTGGATATTTGCTTATCAGTTCTAGGCACTTTTTTGCCTCCTTTTTAACTCTGCTCCACAATTGAATTATGAAGCAAGACACTTGGAAAGGAAATAATCTGTACATATGTGACTATATTGGAAGTTTTCTAATTGCACAGGGAATACCCAACCAAGTAACTTACCTTGTCTTTTATGCCTCTATACTGTCTGTTGTGTACTGTGGTGATAAAAAGATGGCACTGTTATAAATTGCAAGGAAACTTATTTTGCAAAGTCGGTTTTCATGTATAGTATGTGAAACTCTGAGACAATGTGGACCAGAGATGTCCATTAGAAATCCTCAAGCAGTGTGTTTACCAGAAAACTGGAGAGTTGCACTCCTGTTTGATAGTTTCTTATCAAAAATGTTGCCAACCAGATGAGATTTTCTGGAAGTATGCTTCCCTCCCTTATTTGAGGCCAAGTTGCATATTTTGGAAATGTGTGTGGAGGGTCAGTTGCATGAGGATGCTTATGCAGGATAATATTTTGGGTAAAAATCAAGCATCTAAAAATTTCCCGAGAGCTACTATGCATCATTAACACTTGGTTTTAATTAATAGTTTTCAACTTTTTTTTTTTTCATAGCACATTATTAACTCTGCCAATGGCAACATTCTCAGCTTTTTATCTCTAAAGATTTTTCAGACTGACTTCAACCAAAGAGTGGAAATTGTACAAACAGCCATGAGCAGTGGGGAGTGTTACTTGTTGCTAAATACTGACCCTGTTTCTCCGTCTCCCTGGCAATTTCCCACACATAAAGCATTCTTGTCCCTCCTGTAGACGTACTAAAAGGAGCTGAAACAAAGGTTAGTCACTTTGATATTAGGCTGGAGTTCAGGAAGAAGTCTCTGTTTTATAGACTGGCTTTCCTTTTAATGGTTACAACCTGCTGGGAATACATCGAGTTGGGGATAGGCTCTTCTACCTGTACTGACTTTTACTGCAAACTCTTATAAAGACCAACTGAAAATACCATTGATGCTTTCATCTCTACCCTTCAATTTTCACTTTTTTATGTCTTGTTTTGTTTGGGTTTTTTTAAACAAAGAATGGCGTACATCTTTGTCTTTTACCTTATGTCTGTCAGCACTTTTAAAACTGAAGCTGAAAACATAGAACAGTTTCAGTGCCACTGCTGTACTCTGCTCTGGCAACTTCAGTCTAACACCTTAAAAAAATTCCATGAGGTTGTTCATAATGTACATGGATCTGGTATGTAAGGTGCTTTTATGGACAGTACCATTCACAACAAAAGTAGAAAATTCAAATTAAATCATATGTGAGAATGGTCTAAGCACAGAGTCAGTCTCCCTCAGCTAGAGCATTATTTATAGAAAGTGGGACAGCTCTGTCAGAAGAAGCTCGGGTGCATTGTTTAAATTGCTGCAGGAAGGAGTATTGAGCTCCTAGTGCTGCATTTTCACCCTGTGTCAGGCTCTAATCCTGAGTGTCTATGAGAGCCTCTGTCCTGCCAGTGATTGGGTTATCTGGGAAAGGCAAATGTTTCTGTTCTGGCCAGGTCCTCACACAGAGAACCATGACCTGAGAGCTCTGAGCAACATTCAGCCAGACCTTATTTATAGCATAATAATTCAGGTGCTCATCTGGTTCACAGAGATTCAGGTTCCAGCCACTGTGCTGCCTTACAGCTTATATGCAATGATATTGGTTTTTTTTGATTTTTTTTTTTTTTAACAGCAGTGTATCATGGAATGTTTTGGTTTTAACTTGAGGGTTTTGCTTTTGTTTATTTTTTCTTTCAAGAGAAAATAAGTTGATTGTAAACCTCCAATCAGCTATTCAAATGTGCACCAGTCTTGGATGAGCCCCTTTCTATTGCTTTGTACACCACAGAAAACTAACATGGGATTCAAAACTCCCACCCATCTGTTAGTTTAGTGCTACTCCCCATAGGGTTCATGGAAGTTCCCTCCTGCTTCGGTCCTTATCCACTGCCTTGTGTTGTTTCATACACGGGTTTGGAAAACAAAAGTCATCCAGAGGAATGACATGTTGTGATCTGTCCCCAACGTCTCCCTTAATAAAAAATGTTAGAAGGACATCATATTGCTGCATAGGAAACTGGTTTTGCTTTCTCTGGATGCTTCTGTGGTAAGTCCTTAGAGACTACTTTTTCTTTCTTTCTTTAAAGGTGACTTTCCAACAAATAGGAGAGATAATTCCCTTATTTCTGCTCCCCTGAGTAGACAAAAAAAATCAGTTCTCACTTCATTCTACTGGAAGTCTGATTTTTTTAATATAGAAATAATTCTCATTTTATACCTAGCTTGATAGAATACAGAGCTAATTAGTCTGAAGTGTTTAATTCATTACTTGGTTTGTTTTAACTCAGTTTAGCCTGTCAAAGTTCACCTCTTGCAACACTGGTAACACATTTAATGACTATATTTAAGCTCAAGTCCAAACCTGATATATTCTTGCATAATGATTTTCATTTACAAAGGAGGATCTGCTTGATTTCTTTTTGTAATGAGACTACTTCTGCTTCATATTGTGCCTGGTAGTTTCACCCAAAGCTGGGGGTAGAAGAATGTCTCTGACAAGGTGTTTAAAGTTACTTATGCTCTGTCATCTACTTAAGCACTTTTTTTTTTTCTCCACTTAACTTGGACATTCAAAAAGGAGACATGGCAGTTCCTATGGATTATTGATTTTTCTGCTTCATTTTTTTAAGAACAGAGGTAAAAAAATGCCATGGGGAACAGAGAGACAAATCATATGCCCTTAAATTCCAGTCCTTTAAACTTGTATTTGTGTGTTCAGCTTTCTGTATATGGGAAAAGTCTCTGATTTGATTGAAACTCTCTAAAGCAGAGAATCAAGCAGATGTGTTTAGCCTCAATTTAGTTGAGACTTTAACTGATTTGAGAGGGAGTTGGGTAACCAAGCCGTGATGCTAACACAAGTTTCTGGATACATCCAGAGTTTTTAAACCCCGAAGGTGATTTACTGCTTTCCAATTTGTGCCAAGATTCACCTGTCAAAAATATTTTAAATTAGATTTAATGCAATTATTGTTTCCCCTTCACTGGGTTCTTCCTCTCTCAGTGTGGAATTTGCTTTGCAAGAGTGACAGTTTAGAGTCTGGGACTGCAGCTCATCAATTAACTTGGACAGATCAAGGGCCACAATCTTGTTTGCAGGCCACTGTCACCCGTCCTTCACTCCTTCCACAATTCCACTGCACTTCCCTGCAATTACCTGAGGAGCAATTTATATTAAAGGCTCCATGGATTTGCATGGATGGCTCACCACGTCCAAATATATATGAAAGAGAATAAAAGTGGGGAAAAGTGCAGAATTTACAGCAGATCTTTAGTAAAGAGGAGCTTACTGAACCTGAATAACTTTTTGATACCCAAGAGAAATATGCAATCAGGCCAGGTATTCAGGCTAAATATTTTGCATCTTTTCAAGTAAGTAGCTCATGTGTCAGTAGAAGCCCATTCAGTCTTGTGCATGTATGGCGGGTCATAAAACATGTGGTTGCTTGTCTACAAGATTAATTTATATGCATTTGCACAGTTTGTCTACTTGGAGGATTGTCTAACAAGGTAATTAGAAGGTTTTAATAAGGTGCATAAAGTGCTCAGCTTTTTCTTCCAAACCTTACCTGGCTGGAATTTTGTTACAGTGCAACACAGGGAAGCATTCTGTTTATTGAACACCTCCCCTTTTTCTGTAGCCAAATGGCAAATGGAAGTACTGAATGTTATGGAGCCATTCAGTACTGGCAATATCTTGTTTTCTGAAGAATAAAATTAGGCTTTGTAAGAGGAACTTCTGGGGCAGGAGTGGGGTTATACTCCTAATTCCTGGAAGGAAGGAAGTATTAATTAGAAAGAAGACTTCAAAGACCTTAATTATTGTTACTGCTTGATACTTCAAAATACATCACAGACCTGAAAGGTAAAGGACAGTGAAACAGGCATTTTGTTATCATCCCCTGTGGTGAATTTGTTCCCAGTGTTTCACCAAACTGATAGGTGCTCAGAAACAACTTGCACTTCATTAGCCACCTAAATGGATATTGGTCATTTACTTATTTTTTAAGCTTTAAGCTGATGAAAAAGAGGCAGAAGAGAAAACATTAAAGAGGAAAAGAGAAAAGACATTAGAGAACATGGAGAACAGTAGTAGTTGGCAAGCTTGTAATGTAAATAGATATTGTAGAATTTTTGTCTGTGTAATGGGGATGATGCATGAACACACTATCTAGAATCATCCAAAACACATTTTGCAATCATGCTTAATAGGAATTGTTTCAATTTATCAGCATGACTTCACTAATGTGAACAAAATGTTTAACCTAGTCAAAACAGAATATGCAGTTTTTGCTTTTCAAAATTCACTTGTTAGTAATTCTAAGCAAATGAAGTAGGCATCAATGAAAAGTAGGTCATAATAGGAAGGCAATTTTACTTTATGTTCCCTTTTTTACCCATATATTGTAGAGTTTTAATAGAATTGTATGTTTTCAAAAGCCTCTTTGAGATTAAGTCTTTCTAACTGGCTTTCATTGAAATAGTAGCACTTCAGAGCTCTACAGCCTTTCCAGTCCTGTTGGGATGGTTATACAGGATAAATATTATGTGAAAAGTACTTGCAGAATCCGGTCCAGCTGAGAAAAATAGGTTGTTTATTTTAATTTTAGGTACTGTACAGACAAAGTTGAATTATCTTAAAAATCATTACAAATAATTCATCATGTTATTTAGGTACTTTTTCCCTTGCTATGTCATCAGATCTAATGGCTTTTTCTTAATTTATGACAGAAATTCTGTGGAATAAGGTAAATGTCAACTATAACGATGCTGTTTGTTATGATGAAAACACAGAGAGAAGGAAATTATGTTTAATGCATCAAAGAAAGAAATTTCAAATAGGTTATTTCAGTTACCTTGATTTGATATGTTTTTTGGGGAGAAGGGAAGGAAGGAAAGGTGAGGGATTAATACCAAAAGTAACAATGTGAAAATATGCATCATAAAGAACGGTTAGAGACTCTTAGATATGGAAACATATTTCTCTCTGAAGGGAGAATTCTTTCAGAGACTAATAGACATAATAATATCCAAGCGGTGATGACCAATTGGTGCCTTCTGGCCTGGAGAATTTTTTGACTCTTCACATAAAGAATAGTGACTTATACACTTCTGAAATTTATCAGTCATCTTTTTTCTACCTGGGACTTCATTTGGTTCAGTTAATGCTTTGTTTGTTGGAAAAACCCAGCACCAATAACTTTACTGGAGAGTAAATCTTAGGCAAGACATTAGGTTTAGGTTGTACTGAGAATTTTCTCTTTTTAAAAGTCAGCAGACAGGAAGGACTGCACACCGTCGGTCAGATCTTGTGTTACAAGAACTTATCAAATGTTTCTGGGATCCTGGTGCTAAAAACAAGTTTACAGGTAAAAATAATTTTTTGTCATGTTGCTGCTGCTTCTTGAAAGAGACCAGAGGATATTCCAATGCACTGGGAGAGAGTGGCTAGTTTTGGTGAGGACTGTCCTGTAATGTAACTTGCGAAATTCAAATTCTGCTTCAAATTATATTACATAGGTTCTTGGGAATATGTTTGCCTTTTTCGTTTCTCTTCCCAACTCTAGTTTTTCTTGTGTAATCAGAATGTACTCTATTGTGGTGAGGACTATTTTGCTATGCTTTTTCTGCCATATCTGACACAATGAAATCTTAGTCTTGCAAGTATTCTCAGTATAACAGTAACATAACACTCATGAATATTACTAAAAAAATATGCAATTGAGAAATATGTAGAGCTTTGCAGGTGTCAGCCTAACTACACTGTTAAATAACCAGCAATATCTGCACTCTTTCTCTTTCACAAATAATTGAGTCCTATTCTTGTTAAACTACCAGATTTAACAGGCTTCCTGCTACCTTTTCCAAACAGGTAAAAGAATCTAGTGCGCCAGGTTTTTCCCTGCTGCATCCACGGGCTCCCAGAGCAGCAGTAATTCTGTTTTCCAATACTACGCTTTTCCGATTATTTCTTCCACCACATGCAGTAGGAAAGACTGAGCTGACTCTGGTCTTGCATTATACAAAGCAAACAGCATGTGGCATTTCTGGTTCAGTGATAACTTCTAACTGGCCTTTCTTTTACTGTCACAGTTGAAGCTGCCTCCTCTCTTCTCAACAGCAGTGAAGGCGTGGAAGGAGACCAGTTAAAATGGTTCGCTCTTGGTTAGCTCTTTCACTCCATGTAGTACCCAGAATAGTCTGAGTCCTTCAGATATGTGACACTAAAAGCCTAAATGAAGAGCTACTTCCATCTGAACTGTGACTTCACTGTGCTCTGCCACTGCTCTGCTGTCTGTCATCAAAGCTTTCCTACAGATTTCTCTCTACAGTAACATGTTGTGTTCTCAAAGACAACTTCCCAACCTTCCTGACTTCTTCTTTGTCCACACCTTCTCCAAGGACTGGTGTATTTGTCTTGGTGCTTCTCCACTGTAGTGGCTTCTAGCCTATGCTTAGAACGAACCTAAAGTCATCAACTGGTGTTGAGAGAGGAGCTAGGAGTAAGATGCACAGACATGGAACAGAGAACACTCACATATCCTTGGCCAATTGCTAGGCGTGCTGTCTCTGCACCCTCACTGCTGGTCACACCCTAACCAGGTTCTCAGACTTGCTGAAAGTCACTCCATTCCTGCTGCCAATAGAGGATCCACAGGTACAGACTGCACCTGTGTCTGCAGCTGGCAGCATATTCCCTGCTTCTCTTGCTTCCCCTACAGGCTTTCTTCTCCATTTGTGACTTGCTTTTCACCCAGTATAAATGTGAGGTGGCTTTGGCAGAGTGCCTTGCATGTCTTTCATCCTTCTATAGCTCTTAAAGGGAAAGAAAAGAAGGGGCAAAAGGATAATAGCAACAAAGGCCATGACTGTGAAATGTAGGGAATAATAGGAGGAAGAATATTAGAAGGACTGGAATGCCAGCAAGAAAGAAAGTGAAACTGTATATTTACCATGTGGAGGTACAGTAAAGCGTCTTCTGGAAGAACCAGGAAAGACCTGGAGGACAACTGTGCAAAGTGCTGAATAACAGGGAGTTGGAGTGAGAGTCTGAGAGACTGAGGAGGACAACTAGCTGGACGATTACAGAGACAGGAAGGATTTTGTATTAGAAGAATTTGGCTTAATACTCACTGGGCAGAAACAGCAAGAGAAAGGAGAATTTATTCTCTGGTTTCCTTTTAACATAGATAAGATTGAAAAGATGTTACGTATCCGTGTATCTGAGAGCATCACATTTGCTCTGGTACCAATGAAATTAATAACTTGACACCATTTCTGTTTCATTTTTTTCAAGTGTTTGTTTGTTGTTTTGTTGGTTTTTTGTTTGTTTTTGTTTTTGATTTTTTCTTTCCTGTTCAGACCATGCCAAATAAACGTTATGGGTCTTAGGCCCTGTCCTCCTCTCTCCAGCAGCCTAATAGTTTCTAAGCGAAGTACATCACAGGATGGCTCAGGCAACACAGGAGATCTATAACATGAGTTTAAATGGAGAGAAAATAAATCTATCTCAGCAGCAGTCCCTGCTCAATCACTTGATAACACTGGTTGCTCTAAGGGTTGACTTTACTTCATAACCACTTTCTGAGTTTTATATAATGAGGCTAAAGTATAAAACAAGCTCTCAACTAAACTCAATCATATTGTAGTTTTTGAAAAAGCAGAAAGCTTTGAAATCCTTTCTATGTACTGCATCAATACTCTTTTTTTTCTCAATTCTCCAGCCCAGCAGAATAAATCTCAATTCTGATTTTGTAGTGCATTTCTTTGTGATAAGATATTTAAGGCCACATCATGCACTGTCTGTTGAAATGCAGTAAATATTTAATGTTCTGTTTATTCCTATAGTGGCCAAATGAAATTACTTTCTAATTACCTATCTGCATGTGCACATACACATACACACCCTGGCAGATATACACACATTCACATATTTAAACTATGCAGAAACTGAGTGAAGGAAATTGGAAAGAGGGTATAATACTTTGCATTTTTAAAAATGAATGTATTTCGTGTTCAAACTATTCCATTAAGTAAAGGCAAGATTATCCCTTTTATTCAGGAGGGATGACAGAGGCCCAAGAGTGTATACTTCACTCCAAGAGTGACAGGACAGATGGAGTCAATGTCTGGGCCACTACTTAGAATTGGAATGGTCCTATTAACCTGGACCTCTCTCATAACACAGAGAACAACCTAAAAGTTGGCAGCAGGCAAAAGCTTTAATTTAAAGGTTATTTGGCGGTCACTGAAGCAAGTCTACTTCCTAATGGACAGATGTCCACCTAACTAAAGCCCTCCCAGATGACTTCTTGTTTGAAGCTATGCCAGGTAAAGCAAAGACTGAGTAGATGTGTCAACTCAAGTAACCTCTTGGAGTGAGCAGCATTCCCCGACAGTCTGGGCACCAGCTCAGTGGCACAGGAACATTTGCTTGTGGCACATGGTCTCTTGGTAGGTCTGTCAGTCAGCTGCTTTATATCAGCACTTTTAGAATGCAGGTATTTAAAAAAAAATTATCCAGCACTACAAGGTGAGGGATATTTGTCAGTTTGCATTTTTAAAATGGGGAGCAACTGTGTTATTTAGATTGAAATACTATTGTCAAATGGAACACATTGCCCTACATAAATTAGGGGTTGGAGGCCCATGGTTGCTTGTTTTACAGTCATGAACTATTAATCTGTCCAGCCTTGAGTATATCAGATTTTAAATTTAGGTCGGTCTTCTCAGAGTCTACAACATAATAATTATAAATAGAGAATTAGTATTAATAACTTTTTTTTTTTTTACTTCATGTAAATTAGCATATGATCTGGGAATGGAGTCCTTATGGGGAGATCCTGTGCCCATTGAGATGGCTCTCAATAGGGAGCTGCCTGTGCTGATCTGGTTACTGAATCTGCTTGTTATCTTTCTAGAGTTGTAGCATTGAAGATGTTACAGGGTTCTGTATTTCATGCATAATGTTACTATTTGGTGACAAATCTGAACCTCCAATATCATCTGGAGAGATAAAAAGCCATCAAAGAAATGTAGAGATTGGCAGAATTACTGTTAATTTTCTCACCAGGAGTATTCATTTAAAAAATGGCCTACAAGGACTTCAAAGTAGAAGCAGCAAATACAGTGAAGATGGCAACAAATTATATTAAAATCCCATAAACAGAAACCAGTCTTAGCAATAGTAGGTGGGCCTTTTTCAGGCCTTTCTCCTAAGCTTAGATGGCAACAATAACGGTTTGGATGCAACTGTTGTGTATTTGTGATTAATTATTGTCTCCTGCCACAGGTGATCTGTTCTTTATAATCCCACCTCTTATTGCAATAATATTGGACTATTTTATGAAAGACAGTGGAATCAATAAGAAGTAAGCAAAAGAGATGTTATTTCTCCATTGCCAGTTGACACTGCTGGAATTCACAGAAGGTTACCAAGTTTAATGCTGCTGGGTTGGATTTTTTTTTTTTCTGTTTTATTTATTTTATTTTTAGGTTAACTCTGTGTCTGTTAAGATTCATACTATGCAAGCTAAGGTGAAAATGTTAACTGACAGGGGTGATGGCTTGGTAGGGTCAGGAAGGAATTTTTCCCATTCCCTTTCCCACTTTGAACAGTGCAGAACAGTCAAATGGGTGCATACTGGTTGGTTTGGTTTTTTCTCTGAATTAATAACTTATGGACCTTCATGGGAAAAGGTGTTGGAGCAAATGGGCTAGTGAACTAACACACGGTGTAACTTGATTTAATCTCATTAAACATTTTTTTAAGTTTAGGCAATACACTTGAACAGAAAATATAACATTTTAATGTGCAAAAGATGTGTTCAATGTTTATGTGTGAGAAAAGGAATACTTCCTATGGAATTTAGGACTGTAATTGTAAAGCTTAGCGGTTCTGCTTATCTCCCAAAACTGAAGGTTGTAAGTGTGCCTGTCTTATCACTATCTGAATTTCTTCAGATACCTGAAGGATCTCCTGAGACTTAGAACTAAACAAATGAAAAGTTGACCTCAGCATGGTTAGAGCCGCTTGTATGGCCAAAAATATGGGAAAGGGGCATTATTTTATTAAAATTAAGGCTTCAGATGACTAAGAAGCAGGTGAAACTTTTGGGTTTAGCTTTCTCCTCTGTAGATAGAAGCTGATGTCCCAAGCTGGCTTGGCTGAGGTAGCAGTGTATTAGATGTGGTTGTGAGGCAATAAACTTTAGATAGACACATTTGCTCTCCACTGCCTCTGTTTTACAAGAACATCCTCTCTTTGCTGTTCCTCCAGTGTGCAGCACTGTAATAGCTGATCAGTGGAAACAAGGTACCTCAACCATTAGCCACATTGGAGTCAGACTACTGGAAAGAGGACAACCCCTCCCTGCTGTTAGAAACCATGGCTGGCTGCTGGTGGCACTTGTCCCACAGAGGCCAGCGGTGGAGCTGGAGCGGCGTTGGTGGAACTTAGGGAAGGGAGGACAGTGATGGACTGATGTTTGGGAGGGAAGCTGTAGTGAAAAGAGTGGTATGGCTGAACCCTGAGGGACTTCAGCTTCCACAGTGCCCAAAACAGCTGTCGCTGAAGCCCAGAGAATTGTGCTTAAGGCTTTTTAGGGGCTTGGATGTGCCCATTATTTTTTAGGATATGTTCACAGTATTGAAATCCTCGATTCTGAAATTCTTTATTGCCCCTAGCTTTAACTTTTGGCAAATGTTTTGTATCTGAATAGAAAAGACAACTATTCTTTTTGAGTATTTTTATACCTTGAACTAACCATATAGCACAAGATTTTTTTCACTCTTTTTCAATAGGTGACATCAGTTTTTGTTTTTAATGGGTATCAAAGAGAATGGAAGTGGAAATTATCTCTATGGTGGATGTATATTAAGTCAACAATGTGTTAATTATTTAAAGTAATTTTGTTTGAATTTATTTCTTAAATTTACTTCAGTCTCTTTCAAATTTTCACGTGGTGTTCTTTACCACTGGGATTATTATTCCAAACTCCACTCAAAATTCTTTTATTAGTTAGAGGATATTTGTGATCCACAAAATCTTGTCTGTCTCTTGTATTCCGGGATATGTGTCTACAGACTTGCAAAAAATTCCATTGAGTGTAGCCAGTTCAGGGCACTAGATGCTTTAAAGAGTCACTAAGGATATCTGGTTCCTAGATAAGGCCTCAAAATTCTAAGTAATATCTAAACTGAGGATTAAAAAGTTATAATTTTCCAAAGGTTTCCATTACATTTCCTATTCTGCCTACTGTGCATTGTACATTATTAAAGAGTACTGCTCTGACATGCCCCCCAAAGAAGTGAATTAACATTTCTTGTGAACTCTGTTCTTTTGAGAAGAAGTAATAATGACTCAAGCAGCTCCAAAAGTTTCTCAGATGAATCAGAATTTATTACTTGTTAAATTAATGCCCATTACATTCACTGATACTGTGCATAAATTGTCATTTGTAGAAAAAAAAACCCACTCTTTTTTAATGTTTGCCATTATTGATAACAGATCTGTAACTTGTACAGAGGATAGGGACAAATGCAGCACATGACTTACATAATTTGTGAGACTTTAGCTTCACACTGCTCATCTATTGTTTTCTTTACATACCTTTTCTTTTGTCTCTAAAGCAATTCTAGTTGTGATTTGTTTCAGCTCTTGGAAGAGAGTGAGTCCATTTTAGCCTGTGAAAAGATGAGCCCTGACTTGTGTTTTGGATTAGGCTTGAAACATTTTGACTGCTATCATTTGTAGAGAAGTCCTCACCTGCCAAGGTGGACCTAAGTAAAGTTGAAATTGCTGCTGGTGCTTTTTCTTGGCAGTGTTGGCTTTTTTGTTTGGTTTGTTTCTGTTTTTCTTTTAGTAGAGTCAATTATCTTGCCATTGGTTTAGTTTAGCTTTTCTTTAAAAGCTTATTTCTCCCTCTTGATCTAAATCCTTAACTTTTATAGGCAGACAACTGTGTTTGCCAACCAGTCCCACAGCTGAAGGAAGACATACAAATCAGGAGAAAGAGGAGAAATATGCAAGTTGGGTATAATGAACTTAGAAGTGTTATAACTAAGAAGATGCCTTCAAAAGAGGTTCCTTCTGAGGAAAATGGGTTGATCAATCTCTTATTTGTTGACTACCAGGGCTTATCAATGGCTGATGTGAGTTTAGGATATAACTATCTTATAGGCAATTCTTTGATTTCTGCTTCCTGTCCTTAGTGGGACTAGAAAAATCAAAGTCAGATGAAAGTGTATTAAGACATAAAGTGGGTATTTAGACTGCTTTATAGGAATATACTTAACCTCTCTGTACAACTCTATATCTGTGTAATGGGGATAATGTATTTAACTAAACACGAGAAGTCTGAGGAGTAATCGGTTAATGAATTCATAGAACCCTGAGCATGAAAAGTGCGCTCTAAATGTTTCCCATAGAAATTTCTCCATTACCTAAAGAGAGAGGAAGAAAAAAAATCTAATTCATTGCTTTAAAGAGCTGTGCAAATTCCATCAAGACTACAGATAATTAAAGTAATATTAATAGATTTTTAGGTCTTCATTTTCCCCTAGAGGCCAGGTGTCCCTGATTTTTTTCTTTCCTTTTCCCCTTCAAGTAACGTCCCTGACTCAGTTGTCAAAGACTGAGAAGCAGAAGTGCCCATCTAGCTTTGAACTTGATCCCCACAGCAGAGTTACAAGGTTAAATAAATGGGGTGGGTTGGTTTCTTTTTTATTTTAAACTGAGCATAACACTTCAAAAAGATTTTCTGTCCCCCCTCCCCCAGTGTATTTTTAGGCTGTATGCACTCTTGCCTATGTCTGTTCCTTAGTCCCAGTTGAAGATTTCAAGGGAGACGAGGGCTCTATGTTGTTTCTCCCTTGTATTGCAGATAGGGGGAGGAGGTGGTTATTAGAGAGAAGCGCTCTCACTCGCTCGCTCTGTTTCTCCCTCTCTGGCTGATAGCACTTATCTCTCGCTCTCTCTCCTTCTCCTAGGTGATCCATTTCTAGGCAACGTGCTGGCTGGTGCTGGAGCTGCCAGCTCTCTCTGCATCCCACCAGCAAAGCGAGCTCCAAAAGCAACCTGCAGACCATCATCTGCTTTCCTCTGCCTCGCTCCGGGTACTCCTCCTCTCGCTTCTGCCCTGTCCAACCACCACCTTGCGCGACAGAGACAGCACGCTGGGCTCCATTGGCAGATTTATTTTTTTTTTTCCTCCAGTTGTGGGAAGCGATTTTTCTAAGCGAAGGGTGGGGGGAAATCTCTGCATTACTATCTGCATTACCTTGAAGTTCACTTTGTTTTTTGGCCTCCGGGGGGGCTTTTCCTGCAGGAATCTGGCTGCTGGGAGCGGGATCGTCTGCTCCCTCGGTCGCCCGCTCCTCCCACCTCGCTGAAGGCGAGCTACTTGCTGCGGGCTCCTGGG
Source organism: Phainopepla nitens (assembly GCA_013400175.1). NCBI lineage: Eukaryota > Metazoa > Chordata > Aves > Passeriformes > Bombycillidae > Phainopepla > Phainopepla nitens. The sequence continues at coordinate 54,381 of VXBQ01000259.1, read as the reverse complement.
GCTTCTCTGGCCAAGAGGGTTTGTGCGTGTCTGCTCGCGTGTGGTGTCTGCCTGTGTGTGCGCGTGTGTGTCTGTGTGTGCGAGCGTGTGCGTGGTGTGGGTTGGAAGTTGCTGTGCAGCAGCGGGACCGAGCGGATCCCTGGACCCGGCGGAAGGATGGGGATTGTCTGACCAGCAGAGGCGTCTGCTGCCCGCGGCGGCGCCCGGGCTGGATGGATTTGCTGCCGGCGCTCCCAGCAATTCTGGTGCTGCCCAGGAGCCCCGAGAAGTGACGCGGGGTTTCGCCGAGGAGAGAAGCGCTCGGAGCCCCGGGCTCGCTCCCTGACCAGCCGCGGCTCTGCGCCAGCCATCGGGATTTACACGCTCATCCGGCTGCACCTCAAACTCTTGGGCTTCCTACGCTGCACTGTCCTCCGCGGCAGCACCGTTTGGAGAAGAGATCTGTTGTTATAAAGCCTGGACCTCCGGAGGAGATGGAAGTTTTCTCCCTCATCCTGGTCGTGTCCGTCTGTTGGACTCGAACCTGGAAAGCGGCGATTGCAGATTCAATCATTCATATCGGTAAGGGGGTGCTGCGCCTGCTGGTGCTGCTGGACACTTTTCCAGCTCTCCTTTGCAACCTTCCCTCTCTCCCCCTCCTCCCGCAGCCCCCACTCTCTTTTACCGCTTGCTCGCTTGCTTTTTTTTGTTGTTTAGTCCCCTCTTATAATCGCTTTCCACCAGGACCTCAGACGTCCTCTTTTTTCCCTGCCGCGCTGTGTAAAGGTTTCTTGGCGGCGGGGTACGTGCGGGCTTTAGACCTTGAGGTTTTGATGAGGCTGATGATGGGGGGGCCCAGGGCTCGGGCACTTCCCCGGTTCCCCCCCGCCGCCCCTCAGCTCC